>CM027397.1:4148408-4175282 GCA_015711505.1 Sylvilagus bachmani
CTCACCGCGGGGTTGAGCTGGGACACGCCCAGGCGGCACAGCACGTCCCCTTTGTCGCTGACCGCCCAGAGTGCGATGCTGTGCCTGCGCCTGTCGTCCGGCGCGCTCTCCGGGATGATGGACACGTCCCCGAGGGTGATGGGGGCCACCTCCAGCCAGGGCCCGCTGGTCACCAGTTTGCACTTCCTGTGCCGGGAGAGACGGCTGAACCCAGGACCCCGAGCTGAGCGGTGGGAGCTCCCTGACGCGGGAGCTTGGGGGCGCGGGGCCTGGTAGGGCGGGGATGGTGGCCTCCTCTGCACCCAGCCCCCCGCTGGGCTGCGGCCCTGTCCCCGAGCAGAACGCACCAGTGACATTTCTGTTATTTGTTCTACAGAAAGCCGAGCATGCTGGCAGCCTGCGGGTATTTCCTGGGCTGACATTTACTCTGCCCCCTGCCTCCCCCTTCCCGTTCCCTCCCTGGGAATCCAGGCTGGGGGAGGGGGACCCACCTGGCCCAGCACCTTCTCCTGACAAAGTCCTTCATGGTTTTGTACCCGTGGTAGGATCTGCAAGAGGAAGACGTGAAATCATGACCATCTTCTGGAAGTTTCTGGAAAAGAGACACTGGAGCCGTTCCAAGGCGAGGTCAGCAGAGCACCCCATCCCCATGGAGACAGGGGTGTGGCCCCTGGCCTGGCAGCAAGCCCACCCCCCCCCCCCCCACGGCCTGTGGCCTCCTGGAGATGGTATCTCTGTGGGGTGAGGGTTTTTGCTTTGTGCTAAGTGGTCGGAGCCCTTCTGAGGTGAGGGTGAGGGCCACTTGAAGGCCTAGCTTGGGTGGAGGGGTGGGCCTTGGGTTAGCCCAGCCCCTGGGACCTGCCCCCCACCACGGTGTGCTCAGAGGCCAGGAGGCCTGGGCTTGGCTCAGGCTTTTCTGTGTCCGTCGTGTTCCGACAGGACAAGACTCCAGTACTGGGAAGCCCTGGACATTACGCACTGGCCGTGTGGCTCTCGCTGCTTCTCTGTTCACCACCTGCCCGAGCACACAGGCCCCCATCGGAGGGGCTCACGCTCCCCCAGCCCAGGGCACTGCGTCCCGCCGTCCAGCCCTCCCAACTTGGGGTTGCAGGGCTGAGGCCAGGTGTGCAGGTGGAGCTCCTCTGCCACCCCCACCCTGCAGCAGCGGAGGGGCCAGGGGGCCCGGAGCTCCCTGTGGATGAGGGGCGGGGCTCAGCCCGTCAAAGTGGGGAGGGCCCCGGGGGCCACGTGCCCAGGGAGCTGGCCCAAGAATGCTCACGCAGGAAAGTCGCTGGCGTACTGCCACCCCTCGGGGTCGGTGCCACCAGCAACGCTGAAGTCCACGGCCCAGTCTGAGACCTGGGGAGGAGGGATCTGTGAGGTGAGGCCTGAGCCCCCAAGTCCAAGACCAGCCAGAGGCCCGGGGAAGGGCTGCATCTGTGGGGACAGGGCACAGGACTCACCCAGGTCCACTGCGGGGACGGGAGCTTCGTGTTGGCCTTGGTGCACTCCTGCAGCCCCGAGGCGTCGCTCCACATGTAGCGGTCAGTGGGCAGGCCCCTGGGCAGGACAACAGGGGCAGGTGACGAGAGAGGACTGGGGATGGGTCCCTAGTGGGCCCCCTCCAGCCACAGGACAAGCGGCCTCCGGTCACACTCACTCCTGGGAGGAGGGCGAAACCAGGGTGGCCCCTGGCAGGAGGCAGTGGGGCGCCCCACATCACCTGGTGTCCCCGCCAGCTGCAGCCCAGCCTGGGAGCCGCCCCCCAGATGCAGATGCCCTGAGCTCCTGCTGTGGGGTCCCTGCAGACGGGGGTGGCTGAGCTGGTCAGGGCAGGCCGTCCTCCAATGCCCTGGTGTCCTCCCAGAGGACGGGGATGTAGACCCCTCCCAGCCCTGGGCAGGAACCAGCCCTGGCCACACCGGGGTCTTGGAATGCAGCCTCCCGAGCTGAGACGGGACATCTGATTGTGGTGCTCAGTGGCAGGCAGCAGGGGACACCGTGGTGGCAGTGAGCATGGCGCCGGGTCTGGGGTTGAGCTTGGGCTTGTGGCTTCCAGTGTGGCCCTTGGGTTGTCCCTTACGGGGGCACTGCCCTGCCCCGTGCTTCCTTGGACATGGACGGGACACCTGGTGGCGGGGTGGACCCTGGGGGAGATTTTGGAAGTGTTTCTGCCCTGCCTTGGCGCAGCGCCAACCCCAACCCTCTGTGTGAGTGGCGTCAACAGACACACAAAAATGTTTACACACTGGGAAATCCTGAGAATTGTTCCCTGTGACGGCGAAAGGTCGCAGACGGCCAGTGCCCGTGAGCCTGGGCCCGCGGTTGAGGGCCTTCCATGCCTGTCCCCCTCTCACAGGCCTGCAGGCGCCCCCGGGACGCCCCCTGGACCCCACCCTTGGCTGGCGAGGCCGAGGAGTTTGCCTTTCGTGGCATTTAGCGTTTGTTCCGCCGGTTTGGGAAAGGCATCGGCTTTCTTCCTGTGTACGAGGGTCAGATTCTAGAAGTTCACGGGCAGTGAGAGTGAGAGTCTCCCGTGTTTTGGAGAGAAGACATTCTGGAATCCACGCATGTGAGTTTCTTCCCAAAGTTCATGAAAAATGCGGACGGGGAGACAACTACACATAGGTTTCAGAATCTGCATCAGAATGAAGTTAATTTTTAAATCTCTCTCTCCGTGAACTTTCAAAGGTAGCCTTGTACAGTCTTAAGTGCTTACAAAAAGAAATTTAAAAATTTGTGCCACTTGTAAGAGTTCACAGAAATATGAAATACCATCTAATAAAAGATATCTAGAAAATCACAGCAGCCTATTAACAAGAATTTACAGAAGGGCGGTGCTCACCCTAGTGGCCACAGCGGGTGCCTCGGCCCAGTGCCCACCTCTGGCTCCTGACTCCAGCTCTCTGCTAGTGCAGACCCCGGAGGCGGCAGGCGACGGCTCAAGTACTTGGGTCCCTGCCGCCCAGGGAGACCCGGACTGAGTTCCCGCCTTCTGCCTTGGGCCCAGTCCTGGCTGTTGCCTTTCTCTCTCCCAATCCTTCTCTCAAATAAGTGAAAGTGTTTAAAAAGCAGAAACCGGGGAAACGGAGGCATGAATTCCGTCTGTGTTTTAGAGGCACACTCTACACTAAGACAGCATTGCTGCGTGGATCCATCAGCAGACCCCAGGTCACCCAGCTAAGACCCCAGTGGGTTCTGAAGACGCTGCCGGGCTGCTGCTAGAACTCATCTGGAGGTGTTCAGGGAACGGACAGACACCGCTGAGAAGCCAAGAGGACCTGTCTGCCCAGGGCCGGAACTGTGCAGGCACGCCAACCAGACTGGGAGGAAATGTACAGCCTCATCGACCGAGTGAGGCCTCGGGTCTCAACAACAGAAGCTGACGCCTCGGCGAGGCTGCAAGTGGAGGCTTCCAGACGCCACACAAGGAGACCAGAAGACGACAGACGCAGGAAGGCAGCCAAGAGGGACAAGGACCCAGTGGACAAAGCTGGGGACAGGGCCAGCAAGAAGCTACTCCGGGGCAGAGTTTGGGCTGATGGGTGAGCGAGTCTGACGCAGCTGTGTGGGACCGCTCTGTGAGGAGGGCCCAGCTGGGCGCTTGCAGGCCCTGCAGATGCACAGATGCACGGTTCCCCCCGCCAGCACAGAGCGCCCAGGGCACGGATGCCCCAGCTGCTGGCCAGGGAGCAGCCCTGGGCCCAGCGACCTCACGCGCACACAGGCAGAGCTGTATTAAAGAGAACAACCCAGAAACTGCTGTCAGCCCCACAGTCCTGGCCGTCATAGACCTGGCTACGGCAGGTAGAAGGATCAAGCACGGTGAACAGGGGCAGGGTCCACAGGCTGTGACCCACAGGCCCGGCCAGGCCTCCCGGCTAAGGGTAGGTGGTCTCTACAGCTTTAGGGGGCTCAAGAAGATTAAAAGACAGCGCTTTGCGACATGTGAGAATCCTATGCAGCCCGACTCGCTGTTCTGTGTGCTACGGTTTGAATACAGCTTGGCCCCAAAACCCAGGCAGGCTTTGAAACTCCAAAGTTGATGGCAGTAAGAGAGGGAAACGGACTCTAATTATGGGGTTGAGGTGGGGCTTTGGGAGGTGGTGGGACTGGATTAGCTCGTTAGGGGGTCTGGGGGCAGACGCGGATGCAGCCGCCTCCAGAGACCAAGCCAGTGGGCCGGCCTGCCCTCGGCCTGAGCCTGCAGGAAGGTGCCGGAAGCAGACCTGTCCTATGCACTCGGCTGCCTCCTGGCACCAGTGGAAAGCTGGTGGTGACAGGCACCGCAGGGCGCAACGGCAGGAGACAGGAGAGCTCGCTCGTTCCCATGGGGAGGACTTTGTAAAGCCCCCACTTGGGTCAGGAGAGGGACTCAGCAATGGGACCCCATTTAAAAATCAAAAGACAGCTGGGCCTTTGACGCACGGTGGTTAAGGTGCCGGTGCCCCACTTCCGAGTACCCGGGTTCGGGTGCAGGTTCTGGCTCCTTGTCCCAGCTTCCCGCTCATGGGGGCCCTGGGGCAGCAGGGATGGCTCAAGTACTTGGGTCCCTGCCACCCACATCGGAGACCTGGGTGAAGCACCTGGCTCCTGGCCACTGAGGGCATTTGGGGAGGGAACTGGATGGAGCGTGCGCTCTCTGTCTCTCTGATAATGAAAACTCACCGCCAGGCGTGAAAAGGGAGAGGACAGAACGGGCCACGTTGCCAGCAGCTTCTGTAGGGTCAACAGGTAGTGTCTGGGAGAGGGAGCAGGTGATGAAGGGGCAGGCGGGGGCCGGGGGAGTGGCCTGGCCGTGTGCTGCCTCGGAGCTGATGGGCCTGGTGCTTCACTGGCGCCAACTCCAAGATGCGAAGCGGTGTGTTGTGCACGGCACGTGTTGTGCATGTGAGTGAGGGCGGGTGTGTGGTCCACTTAGGGATGGAAGGACAGCGGGGCGGCCCGGGGCGCTCACCTGCTGGTGTAGCCCGTGACGGGGTTCCAGCGCTGGTTCTCGTAGATGTGGACGCTCTTCACGTCGGACTGCGTGTAGATGTTACTGGTGCTGCTGGCCAGGCCTGGGGGCAGAGGACGCCGTGGGGCCTGAGCGTGGCGGGGTGGGGCTCTGGCTCTCCCTGCAGGGGTGAAGGTCACCTGTCGGCCAGGACCGGCATGGGGCCTCACCTTGGAAGCAGCCTCCGCCGTAGCCGCCTGTGTACACCCAGGCCGTGTGGTCGTAGCCGATGCCCCACACCACGCCCTGGCTGTTGGCTTCCACCAGCCGCAGGTGGCCTCCCATCTGCCGCCAGAACCTGGGGGTGTGGAGAGAGGGGTTGCCGTCCATCCCAGCCCAGCTCCGGCCTCCGGCCCTCTGTGAGCCCCTCACACCTCTGGCCTCCCACAGCCACGGCGTCTGACGTGTCCCCCACCCCTGGGTGGAGGGAAGTGAGAACACTCACAAATCTCCCTCCCTGGGGGCCAAGGTCACGGTGCCTGTCGGAGGCAGGGTCTCAGCCCTGGGACAGGATGGGTGGGCAGCAGCAGGAGCCTGCCCACCTGACCCCCAGAGCTACCAAATCGGACTGGGGTCACTGCACCTTGGCAACCAGCTGGGGGCCTGGGGGTCACCAGCTGGACTCCAGCACAGTCTCAGGCCCCGTGTCCCTGCCTGGCCTCCTCCTGGGGACTGTGCTCACCGCGTTCCCCAGGTGACCTCGGCCCCTCCATGGCCTGGCTGCCTGCTCCCGTCCACGGGGCTGCTGGGCCCCTGGACCTCCCTGGCACCCAGACACCCTTTCCTAGCAGCCCCACCCATGCCCGGGTTCCCCACTGTGCCTCCCTCTCCTCTGCTGCCAGGACCCCATGCAGCAGGGCCTCGGCAGGGACTGGGAGCCATGGGGTGGGGGTGGGGGTGGGGGCGGCTGCAGCTTCAGCTTCTCCACCCTGGGGCTGGGGCTCTGGGCCCGGCCTCCCACAGGCCCGGGAAGCAGCTGGGCATGCCTCTGGCCAGTGGGCGAGACGCGAGGCCCTGGGTGGGCTCTCGTGCCACTGGGGCTCTCCCTTCTGGGATCACAAGCCCTGGGTGCTCGGGGGTTGGGGGAGGTCAGGCACTCACATCTGGTCACAAGGCAGCAGGTGCTCGCCCGCCTCCAGGTCCGGGCTGGGCTCGCTCACAAAGATGTCCCCCTTGCAGGTGACAGACCAGAGGGCCTGCGGGGACGGGCGGCCCTGGACCCTCCGGCTCTCGCAGCAGGACAGGCTGAGCAGGGCGAGCTGGCAAGGGCACACGTCCGGTCACCACTTGGCAGGCTGAGGCCAGGTCGTCCCTTGCCCCCGGCCCTCGGGGACCCCCGGCTGCTCACCCAGTCATTCATGTCCTGCTCGGTGGCAGCTGCCAAGCGCACCGGCCACCTCTGTCGCGTCCTCTCCGGGGTGTACAGGGCAAAGGAGTGCTTGGCCTCGTTCAGCACCGGGACCAGCGCCGTCACCTCATTCAGGAACACGTGCAGGTACTGCTCGGGGAGGGGGGCACGGAGGGGCTGCCACGCACTGTGGAGCAAATCTGGCCACACCGGATCTCCCAGCCCGTGGTGAGCCCCTACCCTGACAGAGGACAGGGAGTGGGTGCTGCTGAGGGCCCTGGGGCCCCTGGGGCCCTGTGGCCGAGCGTGGCCAGTGGCACAGCCACGCTTGGTGGACATGCACCTTTATGATATTTTTGGGGCTGACTCTCACCTGCCGCCTGTTGGGAGCGGTGAGGTTTCGTTTTCCAAACCTGACCTCCTCCCATTTGAAAAATGAGAACTGTGGAGGCTGTGGCTTAGGGCTGGCCCACATGCGCCCACCCCTGGTGGAGACCAGGAGCCAGTGCTTTGTGACCTGGAGCTGTGGATGCTGGACCGGGCACCTTGGGGCCTCCTATCCTGGGGACCCTGTCCCTTGGGGCACCCCTAGCCCTGGGCAGCCCCCGGCCCCATGCCCCGCCCCTCCAGGCACCTTCTTCTCCTCGTGGACCACGTAGTAGATGAAGAGGATGCTGTCCCGGGCCCCGTCGTGCCCCGTGAACTGCTCCAGGGCTACGCGGACGTCCACCCACTTGTGGGGCTTCCAGTCGCACCACCACTGCAGGGCCCCGGTCTTCACCCACACCGACTGTGGCACACAGGCACACGCTGCACTCAGCCCCCGCCCAGCACCCCAGAAACCCCTGTCCCCGCCCCATGGCTCCCCCGGAGTGGCGGGGTCAGCTGGGCGCTCGCAGCCCCCCCAATCATGCTGGCGACAACTGTCAGCCCCCAGCCAGGGTCCTCGCCCTCGTCTCCTTCCCAGACAGCCCGGGGAAGGGCACAGTTAGCTCGTGTTCTCCACGGGGAAACTGAGGCTCAAGGAGGGTCCGTGGTCGCTCCAGCGGCAGGCAGAGTGAGTCAAAGCTGGGCCCCCCACCCCTGGCCGGCAGAGAATGAAGTTTGACGCATGAATGAGGCTGACCTGTGACTTCCCTGCTCCTATGTGTGCCTGGAGGCTGCTGAAAAAGGCGAGAATCCTGGCGCCATGCCAGGTATGGCGGAAAGGCGTTCACGGTCCTCCCTTGGGCAAGGGGCGAGCGGGATGCCCCGCCTCCCTCTCCCCTGCAGCCCCCGAGACAGAGGCCTGCACGCCCCAGGGCCGGCGCTCAGCAGGACACGGGGGCGGGCGCACCTGCTCCACAGCCTGCTCATAGTGCCGGAAGTTCTCCAGCTCCCGCTTGGTCCTCTCTGTGAGCTGCTGGAAGATCTGCTTCCTCCAGGCGGCCGTCTGTGCCGGCGTGATGGACAGGGACAGGGTCTGCACCGAGGGGGACAGGCCTGTGGGCAGCCAGAGCCTCAGGGCCAGGGCGTGCTATTTCTCCCCCCTCCTCCCGTCCCCCCCCCCCCCGTTGGTCCTCTCCTGCTAGCACATCCCGTCTCTGTGAAATGTCCCGTGTGTCCCCTCCCATTCCCGGTGACTGGCAATGGCCAGGGCAAGGCCGCAGGCCCCTCTCCCCACAGCTCCTGCTGGCCACAGATGGGCCCCATGTCTGGGTCAGACCAGCTCAGCACCCAGGGACACGCCCTGCTCCAGGCCTCACCACACACCCACCCCCTCCCCCAGCAGCCTCTGGGGCCCCTGAGGACACTGACCCGACTGGACAGAGAACCACTTGAGCACGGAGCCCGCCTCCACCGCACAGCCGCCTCCGGACACCCAGGCCCACAGCGGGTGGTCGGCCGCCCCGCAGGGCTCCTCCATGCCCAGGAGCCCCAGTGAGCAGAGGCCGGTGGGCTGGGGAAAGCTGGCTGCTGGGCAGTTGGACCCTTTCGGGGGCTCCTTCAGGTCAATGTTGGTCCAGGGCAGCTCGGCCGGGCCAGGCTGCCTGTGCAGCCCTGAGACCTGTGCGGCCTCCCCGCTGCCCTGGGCCGGGCAGGTGTCCTGCACGGCACCTGCTTCTGTCCTGCTGGGCCCTGGGCCTGCACTCTGGGATGTGTCCCCTGGCTCCATGGACAGAGGATGCTCGGGTCCCAGCCTTTCCACCTCCGAGGAGGCATCACTGTCGCTGGGTGCAGAATCACCGCCGCCCCGCACCTCGTCGCCGAAGAAGCAGCCGGCGCTGGGGACGAAACAGGCGGCCGTCACTCTGTGTGGCGGATGTGCTGCCACCATGACAGCCACGCGACCCAGGCAAGTCCCAGCATCCCGAGTGCACCTGGCCCTTCACCTGCGGCCCAGGGGATGGCTTAGTACCTGGGTCCTGGCCACCCATGTGGGAGACCCGACTGAGTTACCGTCCCCTGGCCTTGGCCCCAGCCTGGGGAGTGAACCAGCCAATGGGAAGTTCTGTCTTTCCAATGAGTGAAAACTGGTGACCTTAACAATGTTAAAGCATATGGCTTTGTGGCACGTAGGACAGTCACAGTTCCCCACTCTAGGACCTGCAACCCCACACCCCAGACAGTAAGCCCCGCCCCCTTCACTCGCTCCTGCCTCCCCTTCTGTCATTGGCTCTCCATCCCCATGGTTTGGCACGTCTGTCCCTTCCTATAATGGGAACCCTGGGGTCAGAGTGTGGCCTGGCTTCCTCCACTCGCGGTGTTCAAGGCTGTCCCCATGCAGCGTGTGGGCCCTTCCGTGGTCAGAGCCAGCTCCTGTGCGTGGGCCCTGCACTGGTGGCCATGGTGGGTGGTGCTGGCTTTGCGAGCCTGATTCTGCTTCCCTTGGCTGCGCATGTGCAGGTCGGGCGCCGACGCAGAACCACCGGACTGTTTTCCACAGCGGCCACACACCTGCTTACTTCTACCGCCATGGACGAGGGCTCCAGTCTCCAGGAACCCCAGGGTCCGTGTGGCGGTCTTTCTTGTGAGTGACAGCTGCCCTGGGGGTGTGCGGGTGTCTCTGTGACCAGCCCGAGGAGCTTCCTGCCCGTGACTGGCGCCGTGGCCTCTGGAGAAAGGCCTGTCCAGGCCTAGGCCAGCCCTCGTTCCGCTGGGAGACACTGCAGATTCGAGGTCCTGGGACCTCTCTAACCCAGGATTCCCTCCATTCTGGGGTGGTCTTTGCTCTCTCCCGAGAGGGTCCTCTGACTACTACAGTGTTCCCTGTTGGGGAAGCCCAGGGTGTCTGGGTGCCTCCGAGAAGCCACGGCTGAGGCTGAGGGCGTGGGGTTTTCTCAGCTGGTTCTGATGGCCGCTCTGAGAACCACCAGCTGAGGGGTCTGAAGCGCAGGTGAAACCCGAGCGAGCACCCACTTGGCGGCCTTGGCCCTGGCCCTAGGGGTCATGGCACATGGGGAGCAGAGGAGTTGTCTCACCAACGCCTGCGACAGTGGGACAGCTGAGGTGTCCCCAGTCAGGTCCCAGGTCACTGCCTGCACCGTCAGATCGGCCATAGGCACAGCTGGAACCTGCCCACACTCCTCAGACCCACGGATCCCGAGGTGTGGCCCCCAGACCTGCAGCGGCACCGTCACCTGGGACCCCATGAGAAATGCCAAATCCCAGTGGCACTCTGTCAATGTGGCCCGGGTGCACGGCCCTCCGAGACACCTTCCTGGGCCAGAGACCTCCACCTTGTCCTGCCCCTCGGATGGGATGAGGCTGGGGTTGGACCCCCCCACCCCCAAAAGAAGCCTTCTCCCTCGACCTTGAGGCCTCAGAACCAAACGGCCAGCGCCCGACTCTATCAGAGCCGCCCAGCCACACCGACTCCGACAGCCCTGGGCAGCCACAGCCAGGTAGGAGCCAAGGCCCAGGGACTGCAGCTCTCACACACTTCCTCTTGCGAGGCCACAGAGAGCCCAGGCCGGGCCCCTCTGCCCTCCGGGCCCCGATCACCTGAGGAGGCTGGACGAGCTGCCCGAGTAGGACCGGTCACACTCTCGGCCCGCGACGATGGCTGTCCACGTCTTCCCGCTGAGCTCACTGGGGGTGACGCCCTGGCGGAAGTACAAGGCTCGGTCCTCACAGCTGATGCCCCAGACCTGCAACCGAGGGGAGCCTTTTGGAGGAGGCTGGGTGCAGAGCTGCGGTGGGGAGGGGGCGGGGAGAGCAGAGCAGGGAAGGGGGGGCGCCCACGAGCGCCTGTGTTGGAGCTGGGGTGTTCATGGAGCGGGTGCCCAAGCCCAGTGCAGGAGGAGTGTGTGGTGGGCTCGGCCCCCAGGCCAGGCTCAGCTGGGCCTCGGGGAGGGGCTGGTGAACGCTGGGCTGGGCTGCGAGCACCGCCCAGGGCCCAGCAGAGCCGGGGCGGGGCGCTTCCTGGGCAGGCCCCCTGTGCCACTGGCTGCTTGGTGCTGTGTCACGGGGGTAGGGGTGGAGAGGGTGTCAGGGGCAGAGGGAGCCCCACCCCTCCAGCCCTGCCCCCAGAGCTTCAGCGCAGGGCACTGGGCGATGTCACCTGCTCTGCAGGGGCGGCATCCTTGGGACCCTAGAAGTCCCCAGACTTCATGCTGTGCGAGGAGGCGGCCATGTTGGGGAATGCAGGGTGTTTAAGAAAAGCTGTGTCCACAGAGAGGAAGTCGGGGGGTCAGTTCCATAGGTCACCAGCCCACCCAGACTCACCCGGACTCTGCTCAGGGAAGCCTTCGGTCTCCAGGATGCGCGGCCCCATGCCACCCAGCCCCATGGGTTGTGCTCATGGCTCTGACGGGGGGCGGGCAGGGGGTCCCCGATCCTGGCCGAAGCAGCACCCTGGGCAGCTGGGAGTATGCTCAGGGGACGCACTCGGGCCGGCGGGAGGGGGCAGAGCGACGCTGGCGGCTGCCGTGTGCGCACCTGGTCGTTGAGCCCCACGTTCACCATGGTCATCTCGCCAACCATCTCGATCCAGCCGGTGCCGCAGGGATTGTGGGAGTTGACGCCCCTCCGGAACCACACCTGGGAAGGGCAGAGAGAAACGTGCCCACCTGGGGGGTGGCGGAAACAGGCGTGGGTGGTCCCCCCCCCAGGGTTCCTGTCACAGAAGGAAAGAAAATGCGGCTCTAGGGCCTCTCCCACACCCCTGCCTCGTCTCCCCCCCCCCCCCCCCCCCGCTCCGAAGCTCAGGTCCCTGGAGTGGGGGGCCCAGGGTGAACAGCCGGGTCTGCACTTTCTCCGGCTAGGGTGGCCTGAGGCTCTGGGACGTTCTGCTGGCCAGGGAACCCCCTGACCTGTGGTTAGAAGGACGTGACACCCGCCTGACCCCCTGGAGGTGCCAAAGGGAGGAGGGCCCCGTGACTGTGCTGCCTGGACATGCTGTGGCCTCGGACACCATACGGGGGCTCGGGAACCCGTGAGGGGCTGTGGGGTGACGGGAGATTGTGCGACAGCGCAGCTGGGGGTCTGTCAGGAGGAGTTGAGGCCTCCCCTGGGTGTTGAGTGGCACCCACATCCCTGCCTTACTTTCTGGTCCTTGGTGACGGCCCAGACCACGCTGACGCCCACAGAGACATGCAGGATCCCGCTGTCGGGCCCGGGAGGCTCCACGATGGACCAGGCACTTCCTAGTGGGCCCCAGAGAAAGCCCAGGGGCCTCCGTCAGCCCTCCTGTCCCTGGGCTTCCAGCAGGACGCCAAGGTGTGCCCCTCCCTCTGCGGTCCCAGCTAGGGCCCACCCAAGGGTGCCCCATCAGCCCTGACGCCAAGGCGCGCACCCCTCCCTCTGCGGTCCCGGCTGGGGCCCACCCAAGGGTGCCCACCTTGGGGGTTATTTCTGTTGATTCCTTCCCGGACCAGGGCTGGCCCCTCCCAGAGGACGGCCCACAGGAGGTCATGGGGACCACAGCTGATCTGGGCCACCTCCCCCGGGCAGTCCACCAGGCTCCACAGTGAGCCCTCAGGGTTGGCGTGGCTGACGTCCTCTCTGTACCACACCTGGGAGGTGAGAGCAGGGCGTGGCACAGTAAGCATGGGGTCTGTGGGGGAGGTGGGAGGGGAAGGGGGACCCCACTGCTCCATCCAGGGCTCGTTCCCTCCTAAGTCCCTCTCTGCTCTGTTAGTTGTCCCCCGTCCCATGAGAAAATGTAAACCCTGGACGTTGGTGGTCCTGGGAAAGACCCCCCCACACACCCCTTTACCTACATACACACCCCAAACCCCTACACACAGGCACACCCCACCACCACCCCACCCCAGGCTCCCTGGCTGCTCTCTGCCAGCTCAGGCTTCTGGCACCCTCTAGTGGTGATATGCTCTCAGGACACCGTCTCTAGGGGAAGCCCCAAGCCCCTGGCCACAAGCACTGAACAGGTCCCCCCTCCTTTGCTCCTTAGCCTGGCGAGTGAAGACATAGATGCCGTCCTTTCGATGAAGGCATTCGGCTGCGCGTGGCTGCGCGGTTCCAGAGGGCAGGCGCCTCCCTCAGGCAGCAGGCTTCAGACTTAAGCCTGGCCCCCTGCTCCTCCCCATCCACACTTTAGCACAGCTCAGAGGAAGCTGGTTCGCCAGCACCCGGACCAAGCATCACCCGGGAGGACAGCTGGCTTCAGCACGAGCTCTGACCAGTGCAAGGGCGACTGTGGACTTGTGGTCAGTTGTGGTGAGCGTCACTGAACAGGCATCAGGTACGTATCTCTAGAGCCACCAGCTGCTGCCGTCAGGCTGGTTTTATGTCTCTGCTGAACTTACACGTGCCCTCCTGTTTCTACACATCCACACACCCACCATCTGTTCAGGCACGCTCTACCGTCTACCCACATATCCATCCATCCATCTGTCCATCTACCCACATACCCATCCACCCACGCACAAATCCATCCATCCATGCGTCCATCCATTCATCCATCCATCTACCCATATATCTATCAATCTGCCATCCATCCATGTCCCTACCATCCGTTCAGTCACCATTCACCAATCTACCCACATGCCCATCCATCTATCATCCACTCTCCTATATATCTATCCATGCATCCACCCACCCACATATCCATCGTCCATCCATCCATCCATCCATCTACCCACGTAGCCTTCCGTCCATCCATCCACATATCCATCTGTCCATCCATCTACCCACATATCCATCCATCCACGTATCCACCTGTCCATCCATCCATCTACCCACGTAGCCATCTGTCCATCCATCCATCCATCCACATATCCATCTGTCCATCCATCTACCCACATATCCATCCATCCACATATCCA
The DNA here is from genome assembly GCA_015711505.1 of Sylvilagus bachmani. NCBI lineage: Eukaryota > Metazoa > Chordata > Mammalia > Lagomorpha > Leporidae > Sylvilagus > Sylvilagus bachmani. The sequence goes on from CM027397.1 coordinate 4,162,021, forward strand.
TCCGTCCATCCATCCACATATCCATCTGTCCATCCATCTACCCACATATCCATCCATCCACATATCCATCCGTCCATCCATTCATCTACCCATGTAGCCATCCATCCATCCATCCACATATCCATCCGTCCATCCATCTACCCACATATCCATCCATCCACATATCCATCCGTCCATCTATCCGTCCATCCATCCATCCACCCACATATCCATCCATCCGTCCATCCATCCATCCATCCATCTCCCTACCATCTAACCATCCATTCAGCCACATATTACCCACGCATTCCCCCCCCATGCACAGTACCCCTTGGGAGTGTGTCTGAGTAGGTAGCACTGCTGGCCTCTGAGCCCAGGACTCTGGGGGCCTTGGGGGAGGGACAGCCAGGTCAGGTGTAGGCTGAGGGGTCAGAGGCTGCCTGGGGGAGTGAGCCCCAGGGGCACCGGACAGGACCCAGAGGAGGGGGACGTGGGGGGGCCCAGTCATGTGCTGCCTGCTCGGGAAGCTCCAGGTGTCGGGACAGGAGGCGAGGAGCGGGCTCAAGGGCGGCCTCCTACCTGCCGCACCTCGGGGAGGACCTGTGGACAGCGGCCCCACCCCTTCCCATCAGGCTGCACCTCGGGGACACAGGGCCTTACCTTCCCCTGCAGGGACACAGCCCACACCGACAGGCGGCCCACGGGCTCCTCGGTGATCTCCCACCCCCCCACCGAGAGGTCGTTGAAGGGGTCGGGCAGTTGCTTGGGGTCGTCCTTTGAGGGGATCTGAAACAAGGGGACAAGGAGGGGTGACGCTTGTACCTGGTCCGTCCCTCCGCTGCCAGACCCCAGCTCAAGGCTCTACATTCTCCAGCAAGGCCGTCAGACGCCACAGAGCAGGCAGCGCTGGGACTGTAGGCTTCCGGCCCCGGGGCCTCGGCCCAGCTTCTCTGTCAGGCACCAGGCCTGGACCGCCGTCCCTGAGTGGTCACTGCTGCTCCTGCCCAGAGGCAGGTGCTCTGAGCTGCCCAGAGGCCTGGCCGCTGTGACAGTTCCTCACTATGGGAGGGGCTGAGGACAGGGCGTGGCCCTTGATGGACACCAGGCAGTGTCCCGCCCTCAGCTCCTGTGGTCCCAGAGGTGGGGGCGGGGGGGGGGGGGGGCTGGGCCGGCTGCCCTTCTTCCTGGCTGTGAATGCTGCGGGCCGGCAGGACCCCCTCCCTCCCCCACCCCACCCGGGCCCCGCCTCCCTGGGTGGCCGGTTCTTCTGGGTGGGAGAAGGAAGAAGTGCCACCCTGAGCCTCCGCCTGGGACACAGCGGCTTGGAGACCTGGGTCAGGAGGCGTTCAGTGCTACCCTGGGCGGCCGCCTAGGCCCCACTGCCCCACACTGGTGTGTGTGTTGGGGGGGCGGCTCCCTGGGACCTGCCCACCAGGGGCTGCTGTGGCTGCCCCGCCCCAAACCACACTGGACCTTGGCCCAGGCGTCCCGGGACTTGTATCTCCTGTACCGGATCCACTTGCGCCGCCGCACGCAAGAATTCCACTTCTTGTCTCTTGTGTAAGTGGCAGGAAAGTCAATGGCGTACGTCCACCCCTGAAACGGCAAGGTAGGGGCTCCCTTAGGCCCTGGGGGGCGGGGTGGAGGGACTTGAAGGGCTGGGGCACAGATCAGACACTGCGGGGCCTGGGGATGGCAGCGTTGGGGTCAGACTGGGCTCAAGTGCCCCTCCCCCAGGCAGCCGCGGCGGGTCCCACGTTCACCTACCCCCTTCTCGGTGGGTTCCCCGCCAAAATTCTCGTCCACGTACCAGTCCGACTCCCACTCCCAGTGAGGCGAGGGCAGCGCCACCCCGTCCAGCGGCCGGGGCTGGAGCCCACTCACATCGCTCCACGGCCAGCGGTCACTCGGCAAGAGCTTCTCGCAGAAGCCGCTCATGGGGTTCCAGCGCTGAGGGCCAGGACACAGGGGAGGCTTTAGGGGGTCCGGGGCATCAGGGGCCCACGCGCCATCCCTCACAAGCCAGTGCTGGCCACGGTGCCCCGAAGGGCAGGCTGGGGAGGGCGCGCCCGGTCCTGGGCGCCTGGAAACTGCCCACAGCCCACCCTTGGCGGACCCAGCCAGGCTACTTTTGTCAGAGACAAACCAGGGGCTCCTGCGCAGCAGCGAAGGGAGGGGAGCTGGGGCCGGGCGCAGGACGAGCAGGCCACCTGGTTCTCGTAGGCCTCCTCTCGGCGGCGGATGGGGACCTCGCTGGCGCACACGAACACGTAGACCTGGTTGTCGCAGGCGATGCCCCAGCAGCAGCCCGTGGTGGCGCTGACACGCTTGAACTCCAGCTGCGTGCCCCTGCGTGCCCCGGGCTCCCAGTACTGGCCCGTGGTGGATAGCGTGTGCACCCTCCCGAACAGGTCCACGGCCCACAGCACCGAGCTGGGCATGGTGGCGGCGGCTGCGGGAGAGTTGGTGGTGGGAGGGCGAGGGTCAGCGTGCTGGCTCCCTGCCCCCTGGGACGGCCACATGAGTGGGAACCTGGGGACCCTCGGGCGATGGAGGCCAGGCGAGGCCCAGGCAGGACCGGAGTGGGTTACAGGTGGGACCTGGTTCCCAGCGTGGGTTCCTTTTTATTTCTTGGCTTTTGCTACCCTCTGATTAGGGGGCTTTTTCCCTCATAGGGGGAGACAGAGCAGCCGAGTGCTCACCTCAGCCTGGATGGATGCTCTTATTCTGTCATAGGAGAGGCCTTTTAAAAGTGCCCGGACAAGGGGTGCTGTGGAAAAAGCACGCGTGGAGCTCAAGACTTCTTTGCACCAGAATACACTTCTTTTTTTTTTTTTTTTCTGGAAGACCCGTCAGGTTTCCAGCAGCTGTTTTTCGGAAGGATAAATGAAAGCTGCCCTTTGTGTTTAGTGGGATCTCCTCCTGCTGCCTCCCAGGGCCCCCTCCCAGGCCTGGCATCCCAGCCGCAGCCTGGTGTGGCCTGCAGGACATCGGGTCTGTGCGCCTCCCCTTCTGCCCATCTGCAGGCCTCTCCTTCTCCCCGCCTTTGCAGCAAGCAGCCAGGCTCTGCCGCTGACCCCAGCACTGCTGGGGACGCCTCAGTTTCATTTCTGGGGTCCCTGGCTTCTGGAAGGAGCAAGCACACATCCTCACTGTGGTCAGGCCACATGGCCAGACCCAAGGCAGCCAGACAAACACAAGGCTGCTGGACGAGGTCAGCGGGGAAAAGCCCACGAAAGGCTCTGTCCAGATTCACCCAGGGAACAGGACCCCAGGGCCAGGGGCAGCAAAGAGCAGACGGTTGGGGTGGAACCGGAGCTCCCAGGAGGCGGGCAGGCTGTTCAGGAGGCCAAGGCCGGGCTGGTCAGCTCCTACATGCCAGAAGCACGCGGGCGCTCCAAGCAGCACGAGGAGGAGGTGTGTGTGCCACAGGCCGGGCTGGCTGTGGAGAGTGAGGTGTGTCTCACCAACACCAAGAAGAGGCGGTGTGTGGGTTGAGAAGCGGGAGACTGGGGCTGGGGGCCAGGAAGACGGGAAGCAGAACAGGAGCCGTGCTTTGGGAAATGCCCATGGCCGGAAGTAGAGACGAAGAGGGAGAGCCTGGGGAGAGGGCGCCCTGGCTGGCTGGGGCATCTGCACGCCAGCGTCGGCACCCAGTGCCCGGATCAAGGGGACGTCCAGCTTTCCTGTCTGCTCAGGCCGGAGCGTCCCTCCACCTTCCTAGTGACTGGCAGTGTTCCGAGCTTCCCAGAGCCTCCAGACCAGACGCCAGGTGCCGGCCCCGGCCCTTTCTAGCGCCCACCAAGGCTAAGCCAACGATGCTCTCTCTGCCTTCATTTCCTAGCCTAACGCTGACCGACAAGCCTTGTGGCACAGAGCTTAAAACAGCGGCCAGTGCCCAGCAGGAACTCGGTGTCGCTGATGTCATTTTACTACTTGGCACCTGCTACCACAAACTGCCACGTAGCTCTCATCTTCTGAACACAGACAACGTTTTGAAAGGCAGAGGTAGACCTTCTACCAGCTAGCTCACTCCCCAAAGGCCCAACGCAGCCAAGGCTGGGCCAGGCCAAAGCCAGGAGCCCAGAACTCCATCCACGTCTCCCACGTGGGTGGCGGGGACCCACACACTTGAACCATCATGTGCTGCCTCCCAGGGTGCATTAGCCGGAAACTGGGTCAGAAGCAGAGCCTGGGTGTGAGTGCAGGGGGTGCAGGCATCCCCTGAGGCACTAGAACCGCTCGCTGATGGTTCTAGAAAACAAAGCAGGGTCCTTTCTGGGCAGCAGTGCTCTGCACACTTCTCCCAGCTTGGCTGAGAGCGTGGAAGTCTTCCTCGTAAAAGGCCGGCCCAAAAGTAAGGTGTTCCATTCTCAAGTCACACTCTATCGGGTCCTTTTAATATAGATCAGCCAGGGCTGGCACCGTGGTGCACTAGGCTAATCCTCTGCCTGCTGCAGCTGCATCCCATATGGGTGCCGGGTTCTAGTCCTGGTTGCTCCTCTTCCAGTCCAGCTCTCTGCTGTGGCCCAGGAGGGCAGTGGAGGATGGCCCAGGTGCTTGGGCCCTGCATCCGCATGGGAGTCCAGGAGGAAGCTCCTGGCTCCTGGCTCCTGGCTTCGGATGGGCGCAGTGCACTGACTTCCGTTCGATGTACTGTCCATCAGGGAAATGACTCAGCAGTAATCGCCATTAGACAGCATTGAACCCCAGAAGGGCGGGGCTCGCCTTCACCAGCTCCTCCCAGAAGGGAGGCCCAGCCGCCGCTCACAGCCCAGCTAAAAGCTTTTAGCGACACCTCCTTGCTGCGTCTGTGGGGGTGAAGCCCCCAGCCCCACACTCGCCACTCCCAGGCCACCTGTCCAGGGTCAGAGGACTGGTGAAAGGGGCGTTGGAGCCCCTTGATTCTGGGACCCCCTCCCCCAACACACCTGGGGTTTCCATGTAGGGTGAGCAATCTCTAACTCCCCAAGAATCCCTTGGAGTCCGCCCCCAGAGAATGCGAGCGAGCAAGCGAGCGAGCGCCCAGCCCTAGGGAGCCGGAGGCGCGGTGCGTCGGCCCCCGTGGCGCGCAGGTGGGCGACAGGTGGGCCCCTGGCACTGCCCTGCCCAGCTGGCTACGCTCATCCCACAAGCGGAGCTGCTCCTCCCGCCGCCGCCCAGGGAGAGCGCTGGCCACGAGCCCCCCAGAGCCCCCCAGAGCCCCGCTTCTCGCATCGCTCCGCCCCGAAGCCCGGGAGCGTCGGCGGGTGTCAGCGGGAGCCGAGGGACACGTGGGCGTCCTTGGGTGGGGGCGGACAGCACCCCGCGCAGGTGTGCAGGGGACAGCGCAAGGACGGCCCCCCAGCCTGGCCTGCCTCCCCGCTCCGGGCGAGCGCTGGGGCGAAATCGGGGGCGAGGGGGAGAAGAGGCGCGGCTGCCCGCCCCCGCCCCGGCCCCGGCCTCCCCGGAGGGGCTGCACCGCCCGTGCCCGCCGCGGCCGAGGGGGCGCCGCAGGTCGCTCACCTGGGCCGGAGCCCCGAGGGGCGGGGTCGCGGCAGCAGCTCCTCAGCCGCGAATCCAGCGGGCCCGGCCCTCCCCGGCCCCAGGTGAGAGGGCGGGCCGGAAGCGGGCGTGACGCCGGCGCCCATTGGCCAGCCCGGCCGTGACGCGGCGGCCCGGGACGCGCGATTGGTCGGTGCGCGGGCGCTCCGCGCCGGCTGGGGGGTCGCGGCGAGGTCACGCGCCCGCCCACTTCCGGCAGCGCGCCAGGGCGGCGTGGCGCGAGTCCAGGCGAGCTAGCGGGGAGGCCGCCGCGGACCGTCTGTTCCCGACGACGCGCCCTGGGAGCCGGCCCGCAGGAGGAGAGCAGGTGGTGTGGACCGCGGGGCGGGCTGCGGTGACCGGAGGGACGCGGCCTGAGGGTGGGCGCCGGGCTCGGGCCACAGGAAGGGGTCGTGAGGCAGTGGTGTCTCGCCGGGGTCTTGAGTGTCTTGGGGTCTTGAGTGCGTGGGAAGAGGGCTGGAGACGCGGTGTTTGCCTCCGCCTCGCAGTGGTGTCCATCACGGGTCACCGTGTTGCCGGTGACCGGAAACCTCACGCAAGCTGGCCTCGGGGTACCCGGGTTCGAGTCCCGGCGCTGGCTCCCGCCGCTGCACACCCTGCGAGGCGGCCGGCGATGGCTCAAGTGTTTGGGTTCCTGTCGTTCACATGGGAGACCTGAATTGACTTCCTGTGTCCTGGTGCCCGGCCCGGCCATCGTGGGCATTTGGGAAGTGAATGAGTGGACGGGGCCGTCTCTTGTCTGTATGTCCCATCTGCTCTGCGTGGCTGGAGGAGCCTCGGATAGACTTGCCTCATTCTCAGCTCTGTTGTTTTAACGTCTCCCCGGCCAGACACAGACACAGCCGTCCGTGTGATGCACCCAGTCTAAGCCTGCGTCCTCGCCTGGCTCTCACACCCTCGCACGCTCTCCCGCCTGTTTGGCTTGGGGGTGGGGTGGGGATCAGGTGCCCAGGTGAAGCACCGACAAGCCCAGCCCTGGCCTGTTAGAATCTCTCCCTGGGTGTGTCTGGGGTTAGGGCACTCTGGAGTCAGCACTGGGTCCGCACCATTCCGCGCGTGCTTGAGACAGGACTCCTTGGCACATGTTTGCGTGTCCTGTGCGGCTGGTGTTTGGGGCAGGCCTGGCGGCTGGGCTGACCGGACCTCCTCAGCGGTTGCCCATCGGCCACGGGAGAGAGCTTAGGGTCTTCCCCACCCGCCTCCTCCCTGGGCAGCCACAGCTCCCATGAGCCTTTGAGCTCCAGCAGGGGCCCCTCCTCCACTCCTGCTCCAGGTGTTCCTCACTGTCCCCTGTGTCCCCCTGTGTCCCCCGACTTCAAGTCTCAGGGCGAGGGCCAGCTCCTGCTGCGCCCCGGGGGACTGAGCCTGGGTTTAATAGCCTCGTACTCTTGTGCAGTCCCCACTCTGACCCTCGCATGTTGTGCTGTAATTGTTTCCTATCTCTCGCTCCCTGCCCGGCCCCGTGAGATCTTCCAGAAAGTGACTTTTTGTACTCTTACTGGAATTTCTAGACTTAACGATCGCCTGATATTCAGCGCTGTTTGTGTAAGTTGTGAACCCTCCTCCCCCCCATACCTGGCAGCTCCTGGGCGAGCCTCAGCACAGAGGGCCGAGGGTGGCAGAACTGGACTGCGCATGGCCGTCATCCCCTACAAGCTGTGTGGTCACCTTGGCCGGCTCCCAACACTTCAGGCTGCTTCTTTGCTCTGGCTTCTCTGCCCCGCCCCTCATCCCTGGCAGAGGCGAGCTCACGGGAAAGGGCTCGTCCAGGTAGTCTGCAGTGAAGAAGTCGCGTTTTGTTTCTAAAAACAAAGACTGAGATCCCAGAACGTGCAGACCTGGAGGCCAGGGAGAGTCGCTGGTGCCTGAGAAGACCCAGGGCTCCCCGGCTCCACGGGCAGGCACACATGGCCAGATCCAGCGTGCAGGGCCGACTGCACGGCCTGGCACCTCGCACGGGTTCTGTTCTGGGCTGGCGCTGCCGGAGGCTGGAGTTGGTCATAAGACCTATCCACTTGCAGCCGCGGAGGCGCAGTGTGGGGAGAAACGGAGAACGCGAGAGGGCCCGAGGGACCGCGGACGCCAGGGGTCTGTCTGAGCTGGGCGTGGGAAGGCTGTAAACCCATGAGGTCAGTGGTGGAGTGCCAGGGGCAGGAGTAGACAAAGCCAAGTCCAAGTTAGCCTGCTAACAAGGAAACGATAGAGCTGGCGCCCGCGCCTCTCGTTGGCGGCCCTGAGATGAGGGAGCAGCGGGCCTGTGGACTTGGGGTTTGTGGGCGGCCTGTGCTTGCTGTGGGCCCCGCTCTGCACTGGGCCACGCGCCTGCTACTGGGTGGCAGTAGTTGGAGGAGTTCCTCATAACGGTTAACTTGCACACTGTGTTCAAAACCAGGCCATCATCTGTGATGCACCTGTATGTCAAAGGAACATACGTGTGTGTTTTGACTCCTGCAATAAAATTTGTCCAACCAGTTACTGTAGCTAAACCACCTTTCGATGTGGCCTTTAAGTGTTCATACAGGTGAGTTTCATTTACTGTCTAAGCCACTGCACGATGACCTTCCCCAGCCCAGACCCCATCTGCCGTCTCCAGCTCAGGAGCGGTGCCCGCCCTCCACCCTCCGGATGGACGAAGCACTCGCTGGTCCTCGCACAGCCAGCCGGGGCCTGGGCTGGTGCTAGCACCAGCAGGCGAACACGTCCTCGGCGTTCCATTATGCTTCTCTCTGCACCACCCCAAACCCAGTCATGCACAGTGGCCTGAATTAAAATCAGCAGAGAAGCTCCGTTACCTGTTTCCCAAGAAGAGAAGCGTAGGGAGATGTTTACAGACCCTCTGGGGAGTGGGGAGGATGTTGGGACAAGGGGCGGGACCCTGGACCTACAGCCCCTCTGGTGACAGGTCTTGGTGTGAAAGATGAAACTAAATCTCTGTAAGAGATGATAAAGAAAATACCCCCAGAGAGCTTGAGATAAGCAAGCATTCGTTAAAAAAAAAAAAAAAAAGGCGTGAAGAGTTGGAACCACAGGCTGCAGAGTGGGAGAAGCCTCACGTCGCACGTAACCGACGGAGGGCGAGAATCTAGAAAGTAGAAAGAACTGCAAACTAGTGAGAAGAGGCACAAGTTGGAAGAGGGAGAAAGGAAAACCAGATGGCTCATAAACCCAGCAGTAAGCAGTACGCTGAGGATGTGAGTTAACCTAGCACGGGGTGCTGGGGCAACGCTGGTGCTGTCGGCGGGGAGGCCTGTGGCACCTTCCAGGAAGGCCGCAGACAGGCCGGCCTTGCCGTCTAGAGGCCTGGGGCGGTGCACCTGGCAGGAGCCTGCGAGGGGATGGTCTTGGTGGCGCTGTCTGCCCCCTGCAGTGTGATAGGTAGATAAATGTGTCAATCACACAGTAGAATGCTGCTGGGCACACAGTGAACAGTCACAACCAAGTGCAGCAACACACGTGAGCCTCAGCAGGCTCCGAGCAACAAAATCTAAACCCCAAAGAGGCTGGGGTGGGGGGACTTGGGGTACAGTGGTCAGGGTGCTGCCCGGGACGCCCACACCCACGTCAGGGCACCTGGGCTGGAGTCCCAGCTCCGCTGTCATCCCAGCTTCCTGCACTGCACACCCAGGAGGCAGCAGGCGGTGGCTGAAGAACCTGGGTCCCTGTCGTCAACACTGGAGACCCAGATGGTGCCCTGGGCTCCTGGCTTTGGCCTGGCCCAGCCCGCGCTATGGTGGGTGGACGCTTGCTCTCTGTCTCTTTGAAACAAAGAAATACAATTTTTAAAAAATCTGTTGTTTTGGGCCAGCGCTGCGGCTCACTAGGCTAATCCTCGGCCTTGCGGCTCCGGCACACCAGGTTCTAGTCCCAGTCGGGGCGCCGGATTCTGTCCTGGTTGCCCTTCTTCCAGGCCAGCTCTCTGCTGTGGCCCGGGAGTGCAGTGGAGGATGGCCCAAGTGCTTGGGCCCTGCACCCCATGGGAGACCAGAATAAGCACCTGGCTCCTGCCATTGGATCAGCACGGTGCGCCAGCCGCAGCAGCCATTGGAGGGTGAACCAACGGCAAAGGAAGACATTTCTCTCTGTCTCTCTCTCTCACTGTCCACTCTGCCTGTCAAAAAAAAAAATCTATTGTTTGATTTAAAATACACATGAAAGAGTATGTATGATCCCATTTCTCACCAATGTCCGAGGAAATGTTCTATGGTAAAAGTATAAAGAGGTAGTGACGGCTGTCGTGTGACTGTAAGAACCAGGATGCGAGTGCCTTGGGGACCCCAGAGGGACGTGGTGAGGCTTGGGGTGTCCCTCTGGGCCTGCGCGGCAGCATACAGTTTGCTTTATGATCCACGGCATGTACGACGCGTGCGCTTCTCCGTGTGTTGGTGTGTCCAGAGGACACGTGCTGAAAGCAGCTGTCGTAGATTTACATAAACAGGGTAACTGATGCTGTGACAGCATCACGCATGATCTTTGGTTTCATCCTTGCAACATGTGGGCAAGCGTACATACCAGTGTGAGGGCTGAGGGAGGAGGGGGAGATCTGCCCTCTGGGACATCCCATCGTGAATGCCGGGGGCCCCCCCAGAAACAGTCCCCAAGAGCAGCCTCATCCTGGTGGGTGCCAGTTAGGGCTGCCCTCCGTGTCCTGAGGTCCCAGATGGTGTCTTCAGTGTTGCCCTAAGGAGTTGTCCCCAGATTGTTGAGAGCAACCTTGATCACCCTGGCCGGGGCCCGGACCACCTTGAACCTGCCGCGCCGCCTGGGGTGCACACACGGCACTGGGCTGACGGAGCCGCGAGTGTTGAGGATGAACTGACTTGGGGGTGAGGTCAGTCCCAGGAGCGAGAAATGCTTTCTGGAGAATGAGCACAAAGATGGGGCTTAAATCTCGTCACGGAGCCGGGCTGATTGATTGAACTTCCGGGATGCCCTGGATGTAATCCCGGGCCACAGGGCGAAACAGCTGAAGATCAGTTCCTGTCCCTGAGTGTCCGTTAAAACCCCAGCTCCCGTCCTGTCCCAACCCCAGCCACCACATCCTGCTGGTGACCCCACCCGGGCCAGCCGGGAGCGGGAACGCCTCCTGGGCCACCCTCCCGTCCCCAAGCTCTCTCCTGTCACCTCGTCCCACCCTGCTTCTCTGCAGCCAAGGAAGGGGCCTTCCTCCTCCACGCTTCCCTCGGAAGGTCCCTCCTGGCTCTGGGCCCTGTGGACGTTGTCCCAGCTGCCTTGTAGTCTCGCTGCTGGAGCTGCGGGAACTCCACCCCGTGACCTGGTCCTTTCTGGCTGGCACCTGTCACGGCTCAGCAAACCCTCTCATTTCAGAGATCAAGAGTCCTGGCTTACCACGATAAGTACTGCAATAAATAAATGCTGCTTTCATTGTCATTCTCAGAGTTGGGCCGGAGTTGACTCTGGGGTTAGAGAAGTGTTACCCCTGTGTGCGGGCGGAGCCAGGAGCTGTTGGCAAGCCCCGGGGACTTCACCTACAGAGAGAAGAGGTCGTCTGGCTGAGTTCACAGAATGAGGCAGGATTCTGGGGTCGCGAACCAGCACTCAAACCCAGGGTAAGGGGTATTGCATTGCTCACAGAATCGACAGAACCCTGAAGCCAAGTTCAGAGGCAGGAGCCAAGAGGTGAAACCCCAGCTCGAGGCTTGCCCAGAACCGTGTGACGAGGTGGCACTGGTGCCACTGGGCAGTCACCCCACGGCCACTACCGCTGCTCCGTTCTGGCCCCTGAATGCTGGGTGCTGCTGCCACAGGTGGAATGAGTTCAAAAGGTTTGTCTCTTTTAAAGATTTGTTTATTTATTTATTTTGAAAGAGTTAGAGATGAGACAAGGAGGCCTTCCATCTGCTGGTTCAGTGTCCAAATGACCACAACAGCCAGGGCTGGGCCAGGCTGAAGCCAGGAGCAAGAGCTCCATCCAGGTCTCCCACGTGGGTGCAGAGGCCTACACACTTGGGCCGTCTTCCACTGCTTTCCCAGGCAATTAGCAGAGAGCTGGATCAGAAGTGGAGCAGCTGGGACACGAACCAGCGCCTGTATGGGATGCCAGCATCGCAGGCAGTGGCTTAACCTGCTGTGCCACAGCACCAGCCCCAAGTGTTGTTTTTAAAGACAATTCCTGGGGCCAGCATCATGGCATATCAGGAGAAGCAGCAGAAGATGGCCCCTGCCACCCATGTGGGAGACCGCGATGAAGCTCCTGGCTTCTGTCTGGCCCGGCACTGGCTGTTGCAGCCACCTGGGGAGTGATCCAGTGGATGGAAGAGCTGTGTGTGTGTGTGTGTGTGTGTGTCCCTCTTTCTGTAACTCTCACTTCCAACATAAATAAATAAATAAATAAATAAATCTTTTTAAAAAGTTGAAGAACATTCCTAGTCCCCAGTTTAACTGGGTTTGGCCCAGTTGCTCTCTGAATAAATTGGCCTTGCAGGTGCGTCATTGCATAGCAGCAACAGTGACAGCAACAGCAGACTAGTATTTTTACATCTCTCATGTAAACCAGAAGGCTTAGTGTTGTCTGCCCCTGGGACATCCAGTCCCAAACCAGCAGTAGAGCGATTGATTAGGGCTTGGTGTGGAGTCTGGCACAGCCTTGATGTGGGGGTGTGTGCCTTGGAGAGACAGGGAAACACTCCCAGGGCTACTGGGAGCTTGTGTGTTTCATGCTGTGTTCATGAGGGCGCGCATCCCCCACCTCGTGCACCGCGAGAACATCACAGCACTCATGTCAGCACATCTTACTGTGCCATAAACAGCAATAAAGTGAGTACTGTCGGTCTCGTCTTAATGAGTCCTGAGCAAATGGAAGAGAACCGATCTCTGCCGGGGGCTGTGGGAGAAATCTGACGGAGTGTTAACACCGGCAGCGCGCAGGCAGCAACGGCAGCCGTGTGTATATCACTCGGTTATTTACAAACGGCAGCCGTCACACGGGGCGAGGAACTCGGGGGTGTCTGTCCGGAGGTTTTGTTCCTAGTGGTGTTTGCAGCTCTGCAGCCTGTTGTAGTGGACAGGCTGTAAACCCTGCCTTGGCTCACGTCGATTCTGGCACTAGCCATGGGATTGCCAAGCGCCGTGTCTGCTTAGCATCCCTGCTTTGTGCAGGGCAGGCCCAGTTCTCGCAGCCTTTTGTGATAGTTACTGGCAGGTAGCCGTGTGTGAGAACCCCGCGTTAGCCCTTGGAGTTGTCTGTTCGGGTATAGGGGTGAGGCCTGTGCCTCCCTTGCTGTCGAAACCCTGTCTGAGAATGTTGCTGATGAATGAGGCTACAGCTGGCCTCCTGTGTCCCTCGCCGTCCTGGTTGCTCCTCTGATCTCGTCCCAGCTTGAAAGGGAGGTGATCGATCCTCAAGTCGGTATCCGAAAAAACCTGCCAGCCACATCGGAGCAACAGAGAGGTTTTGGCAGGGGTGGTCCTCGGGCCGAGTTTACCGGAGTGCGCCGCTCAGTTTAACTGGACTGTTCTGCGGGCGAGCGTCATCAGCTCAAGGTGTCAGGTCAGCACTGTTCAGGGAGGAGCTGCAGATGGAGAATTTTGACAGGCGGCAGGCATAGAAGCAACCCAACAGGAGCAGAACCAAGCGAGCCGGCACCCCGAGAGCGGTGTGCAGAGTTGTGATCCAGGAGCAGCTAGTGCGTAGTTTCGGGTTCACTTAGTTGCATAAGTGCAGTGGGCAAGTTGACGTACCAGGCAGCAATCCCAGACAGAGAACACCAGGCCCGGGAGGC
>CM027397.1:4182771-4259990 GCA_015711505.1 Sylvilagus bachmani
ACAGTGCAGGTGTGTGAGCACAGTGCAGGTGTGTGTGTACAGTGCAGGTGTGTGTGAGCACAGTGCAGGTGTGTGTGTGAGCACAGTGCAGGTGTGTGTGTGAGCACAGTGCAGGTGTGTGTGAGCACAGTGCAGGTGTGTGTGTGTACAGTGCAGGTGTGTGTGTGTACAGTGCAGGTGTGTGTGTGTGAGCACAGTGCAGGTGTGTGTGAGCACAGTGCAGGTGTGTGTGTGTGTACAGTGCAGGTGTGTGTGTGTGTACAGTGCAGGTGTGTGTGTGAGCACAGTGCAGGTGTGTGTGTACAGTGCAGGTGTGTGTGTGCACAATGCAGGTGTGTGTGTGCACAGTGCAGGTGTGTGTGAGCACAGTGCAGGTGTGTGTGTGTACAGTGCAGGTGTGTGTGTGTACAGTGCAGGTGTGTGTGCACAGTGCAGGTGTGTGTGTGTGAGCACAGTGCAGGTGTGTGTGTGTGAGCACAGTGCAGGTGTGTGTGTGTGTGTGTGTCTCTCTGTGTCAGCACAGGGAGACACAGCATCTGGGGAGCAATCCCCAGGCCAGGAGCAGACCCTCCCGGCTCAGGTCAGGCCTCCGCCAGGCGTCCAGGGAGACCTGGCCTTAGGGGCAGGCACTGCCCTCGGCCTCCTGGTTCTGCTGCAATACTCAAGCTAGTCCCTCCCCCCCATTGTTTTCATAATGCTGTCGAATCAGGTCCCTCTTCACAGTGACGGAACTGGGTTAGTCAATCATAAAACCAAAGTCTGGTTATGTAACGCTGGGCGTGATGGGGCTGCCAACAACCAGAACCCGCCTAGAGGGCGGGTGTTGCGGAGGCCGTGGGTGACATGTATGTCCCCGGCCCACCAGCGGCCTCGGCTTGAATGGCCCCAGGAGGAGCCATCTTGATGCGGGCCAGTCTAACCCCAGTGCCTGGGCTCAGCTGGTCAGAGGCGCCAGTCTGCTGCTTTAATGAAGATGCTGGTTAATCCAGGATGTGGCTCAGAGGGAGAAATTGGTTTTAGCGTCCCAAGAGTGCTTCCAAAGTTTCTGGAGAAGTGGAATTAAAAGTGAAATTAATTTTTGGTGCAGAAAAAAAAAATGAAATCCATGCACACGAGAGTTCTTTAATAAATTCCTGGAAAATATGTATTTCGAAAAACCTGCAGATACATTTCAGGTTTTTTGCAGAAAAATTAGCCGTTTTCCTCCCTAAAAGTTTATTTATTCAAAGGACTTAGTGTTAGGATGAGAGTGTGAGAGTGAGCGAGAGAGAGAGAGAAAGAGAGAGAGACAGCTCTTACATTTGCTGGTGCCCACAACAGCTGTGGCTGGACTGGACCAGGCTGAAGCTGGGAGCCTGGAACTCCATCTGGGTCTCCTTTGTGGGTGACAGAAACCAAATTCTTGGACCATCGCCTGCTGCCTCCCAGGGGCATTAGCGGGAAACCAGACCAGAAGCGGAGCTGGGACTCAAACTGGCACTTTGAGGTGGGACGCAGGTGCCCCAAGCATTGTCTTAGCGCCGAAGGCCCTGCCCCCGCCCGCGGCCCCTCTGTATTAGTGGCCTGTTGGCCCTTCCTCCCGTCGAATCTGTCCCTGGTCAATCCGTTTCTCTGAGTCTTCAGAGGGAAAGCGTGCCCTCCCCATGCGAGACAGGGCATGTGACTGCTGGGCGCACCCTACGCCGCTGACTGTGCCCCCTCTGGTGGGGGAGCAGCGGGGCCGCACAGGGGGCCTTGTGAGCAGGTGCTGTGCGTCCAGGGCAAGGACCACAGAGTGGGGATGGGCACAAAATCGGTGCCCAGCGCCACCTCCATTGCTTCTCAAAATTCCCACGAAGCAAGTGCAGTTATTACCCCATTCCCCAGATGTGGAAACCGAGTCATAAGGGGGCTCCTACTTAGTAGGTCAAGGAAATGGGGAATTTGAACTCAGTGCAGCCTGCCCTGGAGCCTGGGCGCCTTCATCAGAACGCTGTGCGCCCCCACCTTGCTGACTGTGGCTGGGGGGGGGCTGGCTCTGTGCACAGCACGCTGCTGCCTTCAACGCCGGCATCCCATGTGGGTACAGGTTCAAGTCCTAGCTGTTCTACTTCCGATCCAGCTCTCTGCTATGGCCTGGGAAAGCAGGGGAAGATGGCCCAGGTGCTTGGGCCCCTGCAGCCACGTGGGAGACCCGGAAGAAATTCCTGGCTCCTGGCTTCGGTCTGTCCAAGCCCTGGTCATTGTGGCCATTTGGGGAGTGAACTAACAGGTAGATGATTTCTCTCTCTCTCTCTCTCTCTCTCTCTCTCTCTCCCCTTCAAATAAATAAACATCTCCAGTCGTCTTTAAAAAAAAGAGCAGAAAAGCAATGGCATAGGGACCGTGGGAGGAGATGCGCTGATTGAGCGATGCTGGGGTTCGGAGGCAGAAGGGGGGACGGCTTCTGTGGGGTGCTTCCGTCGGGGGCACAGGCCCTGAAGGGCTCCAAGCAGGGCGAGAGGAAGCCCCGCTGAGCACGGCCCCTCTCCAGGAGGACCCCCGGGTGGGGCCTGCAGGGGCAGGGGGCAGGGCCGGCGGTCAGGAGATGAACGAGAAAGCTGTGTAGCCTTTGAGGGACAGACTGCCCCGCTGCCCCTCAAGTGGCTGCTGTTCACGTTTGTTCATTTCAGAGGCGGAGAGGTGGGCGGCTGGAGAAAGAGCTTCCAGGCACTGGCTCACTCCCCAGACGCCCCCAAAGCCAGGAGCCTGCAGCTCCAGCCAGGCCTCCCCTGGGGTGGCAGGGACCCCGGCACTTGAGGGTGTGCCCTGGCAGGAAGCTGGACCGGAAGCCGAGTTGCCAGGACCTGAGCCAGGCCCCCCTGATGGGGATGCGGGAGTCTCAGGCAGGGACTTAGCTGTGGTGCGTTTGTTTCCAGACAGCCGGGGTGGGGAGGCAGTTCCTGTCCACAGCCCCACACGGGAGGATGTGCCTCGCTGACAGCTGTCGGCAGCTAAGCAGGACTTGGAGGTGTGTCCTGGTTACCATTTTGGCGCGAAGACCGAGGGTGGTTCCACAGGGTCCAGCTTAGCCTGCTGTGACATCAGCTACGCTGTCCCAGACGGTGCGGGGTGCGGCACAGAGGCAGAGACTGCCGGCCCGCCCGCCGTACCTGCTACAGGTCCCCCCTGCGGGAGCCAGGCTGAAGGACCTGCCGCCTCGGGCCTCCCTGCCTCCCGCAGGCCTCACACACAGCCCTGGGGCAGCCTTGTCCTGGGGGAGAGGCTGGCACGCGCGTCCCCCTTCTGAGAGCCGCGACGGGGGATGCGGGAAGGGCCCTGGCCCTTGGGGCTCCCTCCCACTTTGTCTTCCTGTGGCGCAGCACAGCCCTCGTTCCCCCCCCCCCAAAAGCCACCACTTAACCAGGGGTCCCCTTGGCGATGTCAGCCCCGGAACGTCCCCCTAGCAGGGGGCAGACTCCAAGCTCAGAACCCGAGAACCCTGGCGGCCGGGCGGGATTGTGAGGCTGCATTCTGTGGCCCTGGAGGCCCAGCCCTGCCCACTCATGGGATGGCTCCTGCCCACCCGCCTTCTCCTCTCTCGTTCCTTCATGCTGGTCGCTGCCCATCTGCTGCCGCAGTATAAGGGGGCTTTCCCCGGCCCACCCCAGGCCCCTCCCCGCCGCCACGCCTGGGCACCACTGTGAGGCTGGCCATGGCTTCCACAGTGCAGGAAGCAGGTAAGACCCTCACCAGCCTCTCCTCACCCCCCCCCCCCCCGCCAAGGACACGGCCAGGGGAGGGGAGACGGGGGAGGGGCTGCTACCTCTGTCCTCCTGCAGGACCCCTCCCCACCGTCCCCCAGCCCTGAGTTTCACAAAGCCAGGGACGCACGATGCTGTCACAAAGCCTCTGCACCTGCACTTTGCTCTGCAGGGGAACCAGGCCCCAGGCGGGGCTGGGGGCTCAAATGAGACCTGGCAGGCGCCTTGAGGGTCCCATACCTGTCCCCGGAGTGCCTTGCGGGCTGCAGGCGGTGCCTTCTCGGTAGGTCCCAGGGTTGTTGCCTAGTTGTCATCAAACCCAGTGCTCCAGCGGCTGACTCCACTGCCACTGTAGGTTCAGGTTCTTGTCTGTGTACGACGGCTGACAGATGTGCACGGGCCAGGCTGCGGGAAAGCTGGGTGTCACCGTCATCGGGCGGGGTGGAAGGTGGCGTGGTCCATCGTGCCCCTGCACCACGCTCCCCTCATAGGCACCCGGGGGGCTTCCCAAAGAGCGTCCACCACCCCTGCTTCTGGAATGATCCGGGCACATTTCTGACCTGAAGGGGGACGCCCTTCCGGCCCAAGGCCCAGAGCCTGGTGCTAGAGGCCGGAGGACACAGGTGCCATTGGTCACTTGGCTGCAAGCCCGATGACCCTGGCCCGCCAACCTCGAGTTCAACAGTTTTCTTTCTCCCTGTCTTCCTTTCTAGATTTATTTATTTATTTGAAAGTCAGAGTTAGAGAGAGAAAGAATGAGACAGAGGGAGGAGAGAGATCGTCCATCCACTTGTTCACTCCCCAAATGGCCACCAACGGCCAGGGCTGGGCCAGGCCAAAGCCAGAGCCAGGAGCTTCTTCCGGGCCTCCCACGTGGGTGCAGGGGCCCAAGGACTTCTGCTGCTCTCTCTCCCAGACACATTAGCAGGCAGCTGGATTGGAGTGGAGCAGCTGGGATTCGAACAGGTGCTCTTAGGGGATGCCGGCGTTGCGGGCAGAGGCTCAACCTGCTATGCCACAGCACTGCCCCATCTCCCCAATTCTATTTGCACCAACATAAACTTATCTTTTCAATTCCAATTTCCACAACTTTTTCAAAAGGTTTATTTGAAAGGCAGAGTGACACAGGGAGAAATCTTTTATCACTGGCTCACTCTCCAAATGGCCACAATGGCTGGGGCTGGGCTAGGCTGAAACCAGGAGCCCAGGACTCCATCTAGGGTCTCCCACGCAGGTGCAGGAACCCAAGCACTTGGGCCATCTGCTGCTGCTCTAGCAGGGAGCTGGATGGAAAGTGGAGCAGCCAGGACTTGAACTGGCGCCCATATGGGATGCCAGCATCGCAGGGGGCAGCTTAGCCGCCTGCGCCACAGTGCTGGCCCCTCCGTAAACTTTTTGGGGTAGCACCATATATGTATCTTGTGCTAGAATTCACCATGCAACTTGGCAACCCGGAAGTTTTTGCATGATGCCGGGAAACATATATGCTTAGTTTATAGAACATTTAGAAATCACTGCCTAGTAGCATTGTAAGGTTTACCACAGTCTTACCATTAAAACCTTAAAAAAGTGCTCATCTGAAATAAACAGCAAATAGCCAGCAAACGTCTGGCGAGGGCCCTTCCCCGAGCCAGGCACAGGCAGTAATTGGTTACAGCCTTGGCTCCTGAAATTATATTTGCTTCCTTTTCTTGGTCACCATCCCAATCATGTGAGATACCAGCCTCTCGCATGTGCCAAGAGGCGCATGTGACGGGCTGTCACAGCTCACGCAGATGGGCACAGTGCTCACTCTGGTTTCCCAGTGACTGCCGGGGCCTGGGGACAGCAGCATGGGAGCCGGCACACCCCCTGTGCAGCCCCGTCCCCTGCAAGGGGGCCCTGGTGAAAACACAGCCCTGTTCACTGGTTCCTGCTGGAAATGGCCGCTCCAGACCACAGATTTCTCTCTGTGTCACTCTGCCTTTCATTTGCAGGTGTCCACCTGATACTATCAAGGGGTCTTCAAAAAGTTTGTGGAAAATGTGTTTTATGAGAAAACTATGCATGCATTTTTTAAAAGATTTATTTATTTGAAAGGCAGAGTCAGAGAGAGAGAGAGAGAGAGTCTTCCATCCGCTGGTTCACTCCCCAAGTGACTGCAATGGCCAGAGCTGGGCCAATCCAAAGCCAGGAGCCAGAGCTTCTTCTGAATCTCCCCCGTGGGTGCAGGGGCTCAAGCACTTGGGCCATCTTGGGCTTTCCCAGGCCACAGCAGAGAACTGGCTCAGAAGTGGAGCAGCCGGGACTAGAACCAGTGCCCATATGGGATGCCAGCACTGCAGGTGGCAGCTTTACCCACTACACCATAGCACCAGCCCCTGCATGGATTTAAAAAAATGTTTTTGCACCAAGATACTTATCTTGTAATTACATTTTCCATGAACTTCATGAATGGTTCCTGTAGGTAGGTAAAGAGGTTTCAATGTTCAGCACTGGGGTGCAGTGGGTTAAGCCACAGACTACAATGTCAGCTTCCCATGGGGATGCTGGTCCATGTCCCAGCTGCTCCACTTCCCATGTAGCTCCCTGCTAATGCGCCTGGGAAAGCAGCAGAGGATGGCCCACATGTTTGGGCCTCTGCACCAACGTGGGAGACCTGGGAGAAGCTCTGGCCCCGGGCCGTTGTGGCCATTTGGGGAGTGAACCAGCAGATGGAAGACCTCCAGCCTTGTCTCTCCCTTTCTCTCTGTTAACTCTGCCTTTTACATAAATGAATCTTTAAAAAAAAAAAAAAACACAGGAATTTCAGCAGCCTGCAAAAGACCCACAGAAAGCTGTTCACAGTGCCCAGTATCCTTCGACAGGCACACGCTCCTGTTGAGACCCACCAAGCGGCGGCAGCTCTGGGGAGCCCCTCCCTGGCTGGGAGGCCTTGGACAGCGGCAGAAGCTCTCCATGCCTTGGTTTCCCCCTGAAGCCCCTGGGGATGTGGACGTCTGCTTCCCGGGGCTGGCCCAGGGGCGGGCGGAGAGGGCGGCACTAAGCCTGGTGGATCCCAGGAGACCAGAAACGGTGGCCTAGGGGATCGCGGGCCTCCCTTTGGATCCGGTGTGGTTGGCAGAGATGAGGGGAGCACGGAGCTTCTTGTCTCTGTGCAAGAAAGAACGCAAGGCAACCAGGTTCCCCGGGGCAGATGGGCCCCTCTCAGATGGCGGCCTAGAGCGCGCCAGGCCATTCGGACTGGGGAAAGTGACAGAGGGTCTGCTGGGTGTGAAACGGGTGAGGTTCCTTGAAGGGTCTTTTCACCCAGTGCTATCAGGGTGGGTGGCCCGCTTGGCACTGGGTGCCTGCCTTGTGGAGAGGGCTGGGGCTGCCTCCCCACCTTCCCGCCCTCCCCCACTCGCCTGCACCTGTGCCCACCTGTGTGGCCTCCTCCTGTGTCTGTCTGTGGTCTCCCTCACTGTACACAAAACCCACCTCCTGTCCCCAGCATCCCAGCAGTTGATGGGCAACTGTCACTCTCGGCCACCTCCCCACCCCACCCCCCACCATCTGTAACTGGCAAAGAGTGGCTCCTTAAGAGTGCAGAGCTGTCTGGGGCAAAGAGCCCCTTCTCAGCCAGGCCCCCCCCCCCCCCCGAACGACCCACAGGGGCCTCAGTCCCCGCCTCCTCCCATCGCATTGCCCCTGCCCCCTCTCCACCCCCAGGGACTTTGTGACAAAGAAGGGGTTGCTGCCCGGAGTGTCCTGGTGGGTCTGCCCCAGCCGCTTGGAGGCATCTGTTTGGGACAGGCGGGCAGCTCAAGTTCCCGCGTGCAAACTGGACCTGCCACCCCTTCCCCTCTGTGGGGAGGGGCTTTCTCCTGGTGCCACGCTCAAGTTCAGTGAGCAGGGACTGGACGTTGTCCCGTGGCCCCTGGCCAGGCCCAGGGCTCTGCTGACACGGTGACTCAGCCCAGGGTGAGCTGGGATCTCAGGTGCCCGGTCCGGGAAGGCAGTAGCCACGGGGCCACCCCCCACTCTCTCCACTGCAGCTTGCTGGGGGCTCCTGGTCTGACTGCTCTGTGTGTGTGCCCTTTTGTCATTTTTAAAAAAGATTTATTTATTTGAAAGACGAGAGAGAGACAGACAGGGAGAGAGAACTCCCATCGCTAATTCACTCCCCAGATGGCCGCAACAGCCAGGGCTGGGCCAGGCTGGAACCGGGAGCCAGGAACTCCACCCAGGTCTCCCAGATGGGTGCAGGGGCCCAAGCACTTGGGTCATCTTCCACCCTCCTGGGATGCCAAGCCTAGCTTGCTTGGCCACAAGACTGGCCCCCCACTTGGCCCCCAGCCCCGGGGTCTGCACATGCAGCTTGGGCCAGGAGGTCCACTCTAGCCCTCACCCTCACCCTCACCCTCACCCTCACCCCAAGGCGTCCATTAGAGCCCTGTTGTGAGTCCTCCCCCCCGCCACACCCCAGCGTGCGCGAGATCCTCTCAAAGGGGACGGAACTTCAGAGACTGGAGAAGGGAGCAGAGGCCGTGGGGTCTGATCAGCCAGCCCAGGCGAGGCCAGAGGAGCCCTGAGGTGCAGGGCCATCTGCCAGGAGCCCCCCCAGGCGGCTGCGGGGTGCACGCGGCCCCCACCGGGTGACCCGTGGTTTGGATGGAGCCCCCGGACCTCCGGACAGAGGCCCCTGCCTTTAGCGGCTCTCGCCCTCGGTTTCCACCGCGGGCCACGTCCACGCGTGCCCAGGCTGTCCCTCCCGGCGCGGACAGAGACAAGTACACGGGCGGCCGCTGGCCCTTTAAGACGCCCCGGCGGCCCCGCCCCCGCCGCGAGCCGCCCACGTGACCCGGGTCTTGTGACTGGCGGGGAGGGGGCGGGGAAGCCGCGGCGCGCGCCCGCCCGCCCCGCCCCGCCGGCGCCGCGCCTTCCAGGGCCCGAGCGCCCGGGCCGCCGCCGCCTGCGTCCCCGCCGAGCGAGCGAGCGAGCGGGCCGCCGCGGGGCCGGGCCGCCATGGACCACAAGCCCCTGCTGCAGGACCGGCCGCCCCCCTACAACCTGGAGAGCGGCCAGGGCGACTACGCGTGCGGCCCGCACGGCTACGGCGCCATCCCCACCGCGCCCCCGCCGCCGCCCTACCCCTACCTCGTCGCAGGTGGGCCCGGCCGGGGGGCGGGCCCGGGCAGGGGCTGGGGGCGCGGGCCCGGGAGTCCCCGGCCCGGCCGAGGCTCGGCGCCCTGGCGCGGCCGGGGCCGGGCCGCGGGCGGCGGGGAGGCCTGGCCCTGACCCGAGTGAACTTTGTATCCGCCGGGTGCAGCCGGGGGAGGGCGGCGGGGCCCGGGGCGTCCAGCGGCCCTCTGACGAGCTGTCCGTCCGCAGGGCTGCCCACTCACCACCCGCGGGTCTACAACATCCACAGCCGGGCCGTCACCCGCTACCCTGCCAACTCCATCGTGGTCGTCGGCGGCTGCCCGGTGTGCAGGTGAGAGCGCCGTGGGGGGGGCGGGGGGGGCGGTGTCCCCGTCCTGGGGAGCCGGGTGCACTTTCTGGGGGCGGTGCCGAGAGGGTGGGGCCGGAGTCCCGCGGGGAGTCGGGTTTGCTTGGGTCCCCCCTCGGTTCCGCGAGCCTGCTCTGCGGTCAGCTCCTGGGGCGGGGAGGGCCCCCCGGGCGCCGGACAGCTGTGTGCAGAGCGGGGCGGGCGCCGGGGGTCGTGTCGGGGGCGCAGGGCCCCGGGGTTCAAGCGAGGCTTGGCACGTGGGGGTGGCAGGGCCCGGGGTGCTCAGCTGGGGTCTGGGAGAGGAAGTGGGCATTTCGGAGCCAGGATTCAGAACCCCCGGTTCGGACTTCATTTGGGAAGCGCAGAGCGGTGGAGTTCATGGGGAGAGCCCCGGAGACACCTGTGTGGGGGGGAGGGGGCTGGCGCGGGAGCCCCAGCTGGCACCTGTTGTGCAGCTGGCCGGGCGTGGGCGTCTCTCCAGCACCTGAGGGCTCGGTGCTCTGGGTCAGGTCCACTGGGAGGGGGCAGGGGCCTGCTCCCCGGGAAGGAACCGTAACCTGTGTGTGGCTTCGAACCAGCTCGGTGGGGCTCCCAGCCGGCTCATCCCAGCTAGGGGATCCCAGGGCCCACCCTGGGCAGAGCTTCAGGTATCTTCAGCGTTTGAGGAGGGGTGCTGGCTGGCCGGCCCCTTCTCCCACCCCCAACCCCCGGGGCGGGTCTGGTTGGGGTTTCACAGCGGCCTCTTGCCCCCAGGGCCGGGCTGGGGGGCTGGTTCAGGCCCCGCGTGTCCCCACCGGGGCGGTGGGCTCCTTAGCCCAAGCACCTGACGCTGCTGGAGCTCCGGGTGTCTGGCTTGGCTGCTCTTGGGGTGGGGGCCGTTCCTTGCCTGTGTCCTCTGAGCGAGATGCAGGCGCCCCGGCGGGTGCCCCACGCGGGGCTGTGTGGAGGCTGCGGGGTGCAGCATCGTCCTGGGGTCCTCCATCCTTGGAGTTGGTGCCTGAGGCTGTGGGCCCTGCCCTGCCCGGGGGCGTGGGGCTCGGGGGTGGGCAGGGGAGCGGGCTCTCCCGCGGGAACTCTGCGGCTGGTCTGGGGAGAGGGAGTGGGCAGAGAGCCGGGGGTGGGGGTGGGGGTGTGTGTGTGTGCCCGAGCAGGCACGGCTTCGCCCTGCTTTCCATACCCAGCGCGCTGGGCCATCCCTTCCCTCCCTGGTGGCTTGGCAGGAATGTGCCCCAGTCGCAAGTCTGGGAGTCCCTCTGAGCGAGGCTTGGCCTGCGAGACCCGTGTCGCTTGTCAGTCTGCCATCCTGTCTGAGCCGCCCAGCGCCATGTTCCCTTTTTAGCCACTTAGAGCAACATGCTGGTTCCAGCCCCAGCAGGTGAGCCTGGCGCCCGGCTCCCTGCAGCCCTGCCTCGCGCCCGTCTGGGCTGGGCACTGCCTTGGCCATCAGGGTGTCCGTGCAGGGGCCAGGCCTCTGGAGCTGACCCTTCGCTGCACCAGGGGCTGTGTGCTGTGCCTAGATGCAGGATGAGGGCACAGCACCGGGGGCCTCTGCAGCCAGCCCCCAGGAGGGGACCAGAGCGGGGATGGGGGCGTCTAGAGAGAACGGGGTCTCGGGAGCCGAGAGGAGGTGAGAGGCACAGCTGTCGGTCACACGCCACCGGAAGTTCCAGCGTGCTCAGTGTGGATGCTGCTGGTGCCCCAGCAGGTGGCCGGGGGCTGCGGAGGCCATGGGGGGGGTGTCAGGAGGGGGCCGTGCCGGGGCCTTGGGATGAGGGTGATGGTGGGGGGAGGGCCGCCGCCTCCCACCCATGACCTGGAGTCGGGAGTTCCGGGCACCAGCCGAGGCCTGGGGAAGCGGGTACAGGGGGGCTGGCAGTGCGGGGTGGTGCTGGGTGGGACTTGCCCGTGCTTAGCCAGCCCCGGCCCGAGGCGGGGGAGCAAGGGACAGACCCGCCCGGACAGCGCCTGGGCTGTGGGCAGAGTTGGCCACCTTGAGCCAGAGTGGTGGCCTAGGTGAGCTCTGGGAAGACAGGGCACCTGTCCAGCTGGGCCTGTCTCCCGCTGGAAGGCCGAGGCCACACCTGGCAGCTGCGGCTCGGGGGCCCTGCGCTGGGCGACTGTTTTGGGGAACCCCTGGGGGAGGGCCTTTCTGGAGTGGGGAGCTGCTCGGGGCTGCCCCCTCCTGCTCTCTGAGGAGGCTGCCTCTCACGGTGGGGGGCACCCAGCCTCCCGTAGAGGGGCCGTGGTGGTACCCACAGCCTGGGGCTGCTGGGAGCTTGCAGAGGGCGCCCTGCCTGACCCGGAGCTCATCCCCTCCAGCCTCCTGGGCCCCTGTTCCCGGTGTGGCAAGGGTCCCCGCCGCCCTGCTCTGGGCAGACGCCCGCTGAGTGTGTGTTCAGAGCTAGTTCCCCAAGTCCCCCATGTGACCCATTGCCCAAGACTGGGGTGGGGCCTGCTGGCCAGGGCGCACTGGGGTCGGATGCTGAGCTGAGCTGACTTGTGGAGGGGTGGAGAGCGGTTGTAGGGGAAGGGAACAGAGGCTGCTGGGGGTCGGGGCAGGCTTCCTCCGTGCTGGCTGGGCCGTGGGGTCTGCCTGACCCGCATTGTCCCCATCCTGAGTTGATCCGGATCCCAGGGAGGTCAGCTCAGGGCACGGGTCTGCCTGCAGGTGTCGCCCTCGGCCTGAACCACAGCTGCTGTCCACCCTCAGCCTTCTGAGACCTGTTTCCATTTCCCCTGGGAAGTGCCCCCCCGGGGGGGGTGCCTGGATCCTGTGGGCTCATCCATGTCAGTTGGGGGAAGCACCCAGAGATGGTCTCGCCCCCAGTGAGGGGGAGGTGGATGCAGCTTCCGTCCGGATGGTTCACTCCCCAAATAGCCACAACAGCCGGAGCTGCGCCAGTCCGGAGCCAGGAGCTTCCTCCGTGTCTCCCACATGGGTGCAGGGACCCAAGGACTTGGGCCATCTTACACTGCTTTCCCAGGCCAAGGTAGAGAGCTGGATTGGAACTAGAGCAGCTGGGACTCGAACCGGCGGCGGCTTTATCCGCTATGCCACAGCAAAGCTGGCAGTGTTGACCGAGGGCTCTACAGAGGGTGGCCCAGGCTCCGGCTGGAGGCGCTGATGTGTGGGCAGGAAGGGCCTGTCCCCTTGAACGGGGCTGTGACAGGGCCGGAGTGGTCATGGTGGTGCTGTGGACTGGGAAGGGAGGCACTGGCCTCTGGAGGCTGCCTGGCACCTGGCTGTCGTGAGCTTCCTCCGGCTTCCAGGGTGTGGGCGGGGCTTTGACGTCTGGCTGGAGCATCAGGGTGGTGGGGTGGAACACATGTCCCCAGGGGACAGTGGCAGCAGGGAGGGGAGACCCATGTGCTGGGGAACCCCGGGGGCTGGCAGCCTCTGGGACACCTGACCTGACCCTGCCTCCCTGACACTTCCTGTGGCCCCAGAGCAGACACTGGGCCTCCTCACAGGTGAGGGCCACCGTCCTCCAACCTCACTGGTCCCCAGCCCGGCCCCCGTGGGCCCCTCTGCAGGGCGGGCTGCTCCCCAGGGAGGCCCTGCCCTTCCAAGGGACATGTCTGGCTTGAACACACAAACCCGTGTCCTGGGGTCACAGCTCTGGGGGTGCTCACACACCCGCCGGTTGAGCAGGTTCCCTTGGTTCAGGGCCACTGGCCTCAGGCAGCTGCTCTGGAGTTAGCCCAGTGCCGCCCCATCCTGTCCACTGCTATGTGGGGACAGCTGGAAGTGCAGGGCGCACTGTGACCTAAGGTATCTTATTCTTTAAGATTTTTATTTGAAAGATCTCCCATCTGCTGGCCCACTCCCCAGATGGCCTCCATCCAGGTCTCCCCAGGCCATCAGCAGGGAGCTGGATTAGACGTGGAGCAGCCGAGACGTGAACTGGTGCCCACACGGGATGTGGGGGTCGCAGGTGGCGGCTCCCTAAGGTGTTCTGACCTGGGTCTCCGGCAACCTGACCCCTGGCCAGAGCGAGCACCATGTGCCCAGCACTGTTTGAGTGGCGGGGTCCTGAACAGCCTGGGGCCGGGGGGCCTGTGTGCGTAGAGGCAGGCGCTTGTGTTGAGTCCTGGAACTCCATCTGTCAGCATGGACTCAGCAGGGCCAGGCCTTGGGTGCTTGGAAAACACCGGGTGAACCACAGCTCGCCGGGTGTCTCTCCCCGCAGGGCTTCACTGGGACTGACGGTCACGGGGACATCCTGGGACAGAAGTTTCCCGGAGTCAACTGAGCGAAGGATGTCCCCTTGTTTAGTCTTAGGTTTCCACACGCTGGTTCACTCCCCAGACGCCTGCAGTAGTTAGCACACAGCCAGGCTGAAACCGGGCGGCTTGCGGGGACCCCGGTACATGAGCCATCACCTGCTGTCACTCAGACCCAGGCGCCCCGCTCCCTGCAGGCTCTGGTCCTCCCGGGGACACCCTGGGAGACGCAGCTGGAAGCTGATCTTCGTAGACACTCCTCCTCCGTGGGCTGGAGCCAGCTGGGCACTGAGGACCAGGCTCAGGCACATCCGGCTTGCTCTTCAGGTCCCGTTCTTGGAAACGGGGCTGGGGGTTCTGTCTGGGGCTGGGGTCCCTGACCTGCAGCACAGGTCGGCTCCAGCCGTCTGGCAGTAGCAGCCCTCCCGTGAGAGGGCCACCAGCCGCGGCATCGGCCGCCTGGGGTACTGTGTGTGGCGCTGTGGGTGTAAAGTCCGGGTAGCAGCAGCGAGGGCGACGGGCCGGGGGTGAAGGAAGCAGGCTGGGCAAGGCCTGGGAGGAGGGCGTGGGGCTCCCCTGGGCTGCTGTGACGGTTCCTGCTGGTGGGGTGCAGGGACTCAGGGAGATGGGGGAGGGTCTCTACCCCGTTCCAGCTCTGTCCTGTCCGGGCCCCTCGCCGTTCTTCCCGGGGCTGTGCGCTGTGCAGGGCCTCTCAGGGGTCCAGCGCGAGGGACATGGGCTGCGCTGGCTCCTGTGGTACCGTTTAAATTTCAGCCGTGTCCGGAGCTTGGCGGACAGAGCCCGGCGCTGCGGAACCTGAGGGAGATGTCCGGTTTCGGGAGGTTGGAGACGGAGCCTTTCGAAGTGGCTTTCTGGACGCTCAGGGGACACCGAGCTCCATCGCTTGGGGACACAGTGGTGCTGGCTTGCTCTGGGCCTCGGTTTCAGGGACCCTGTAGTTGCAGGTGTAGGTAGAGGGTGGAAGGGCCCCCGTGCCTGCCCAGGCCCCGCCCCCACTCAGCCCCAGCTGTGTCCAGGAAGCAGCCTTGGGCTCTCGTGCCCTCTGTCCGCGCGAGGCTGCCGTCCCACCCGGGTCCTGACCGGCGCCCTCTCTCCGCAGGGTCGGGGTGCTGGAGGACTGCTTCACCTTCTTGGGCATCTTCTTGGCCATCATCCTGTTCCCCTTCGGGTTCATCTGCTGCTTTGCCTTGAAGAAGCGGAGATGCCCCAACTGTGGCGCGACCTTTGCTTAGAGGGCACTGGCTCTCTGCTGTAAATGTGTACAGTAGTTCTGTTGGCTGAGCTCCGGGACTGTTTTGTAGGCGAGGTGGGATTAGGGCGTGCGCGAGCCCAGGGCCCTGCTCCCGAGATGAACGACAGCTCAAGCAAGCACTGCTCTTACTTTTTGCAGTCTTCAATTTGAGAGAGGTGAGAAATACTGTTTTAAATAAATGAGATTCCTACCATTGTTTACCTGGTTCTGTTCGGTTTGCACACTGCCTTCCTGGAAAACCCCAGACATCGCAGGTACAGAGGGAAGGCGGCCCACACGCGGCCCACGCCTGGTGACGGCGGCCATCACTCCG
Organism: Sylvilagus bachmani; assembly: GCA_015711505.1. Lineage (NCBI taxonomy): Eukaryota > Metazoa > Chordata > Mammalia > Lagomorpha > Leporidae > Sylvilagus > Sylvilagus bachmani. The sequence goes on from CM027397.1 coordinate 4,197,774, forward strand.
GCAGCACCAGAACACACGCTCGTTTCCAACTCGCCTTTATTAGAATTTGGCATCACATCTCGGCGTGAACAGAGCCCGCACCCGGTACCCAGGACACGAGGCTGGCCCGGTGAGTGACCCTGGCTCCGACCACGGGGGCCGCACACTGCAATCCCAGGGCAAGGCTCCCCCCCAGCCTCCCTTCCTGACCCACGGGGCCGTGGGGGTTGGCCGAGGCAGGAACTGTCCATGTACACTGGTTTCTCTGCGCTTGACCTTGATCCGTGGATTTAGGGAGTGCGCAAAGGAGCTGGGATAAGCAAAGCCTTCCTTGCCGACAGGCAGGCTGGGCCTCTGTGTGAACTCCACGCGCTCTACAGCAGGCCCAGCCCCTGGCTCGTGTCGGGCTCAGGCACCGCGGCTGCTAGGCTGAAATGCAGCGCCAGCCCTAACCCCGCCAGGGTCTCCACCCGGTTCACACTCAGTCTGACCGTGTCACCACCTCTGCAGGCTGCACCCGCGGGGAGGGCAGGCGGTCGGGCACGCGCACTGCGGAGGAGCCCGGGGGCGGCCCCATCCTGGGTAGCGCCAGCATTTGTTTAATCAGAAGTTCAGATTTTTAAGTTAAAAAATTAATACATCTTACATATTTTCATAATTTAACATTCTTGCATGCACAGATGCAATCTCATAGTATTTTCTCTAGCGAAGCATCACAGCTCAAAGCTCTGTCCGCCTGTGGTCTCGCTGGCATTCGGGGCATTGGGCATCAGGCCCAACTGCCCCTGACTCTGAGAAGAAACCCAGAGTAGTGTAAAAAAAAAAAAATAAAGTACTGGAACCAGATTTACTTGATAGGAAGAAAACACTTTGATTGGGCCGATCATTAAGCTACTACTCATTCGTCTCAGACAGACGTGTATACCCAGCTGCGTCCCACTGAGAACACGCTGACTGCAGTGTGGCGCACCAGGAACTGGCGTCGTCTCATCGGATGATGGGTGCCGATCGGTCATTGGTCACCGTCGGTCGCAGCTTCACGGTGGCGAAAGGGTTTTCTCCACTGTGGGGGCAAAGAACCTCTGCGGAGACCCCCAGGATAGAACCCACCGGAGGAGAGCCGAGACTGCGCCATCCCCCCGCCCACACCAGCCAGGGCTCAGAGCCCTCAGGCTGCTGTATGGGGTGGGCAGCTGGGCCAGGAGGACGCCCGCTTTCCCTCACGCAGGTCGCCAGTCTCCCACCTCGGGACTGGGGCCTTGTGAGGCTGCTGCCCACTGCCTGCACCTCCACCAGGGGAGGGTGAGCTCGTGGCCTGTGGAGCTTAGGGTGGGGGGGTCACACGTACCTGAGAAAAGGGGGCTTTGTGGTTCCGTTGGCATCATTCTGTGAGGGAGAGAAAGTTGATAGGAGCTGTGAACTTGGGACGTTTTGTAGGAGGCCGTGAAAGACCCTGCAGCCGAAGGGCAGGTGAACGGCCCATGTGCGTGTTCCAAGGACCTGGCCAGGCTCACGGGGAAGGGTAGGGCAGGAACGGGAGGGCGCTGGTCGGCATCAGAAGCTGGCCAACACCGGAGTGCCGCAGCACAGCCCTGTGGACCAGCGTGATGTCCACAGCGCGCAGCCTAACTGAGCCCTGGAGTGCGTAATGGGAGCAAAGTCAGTGTCAGCAACACCATGGGAGTGGGGAATCGCAGGGGACGGGGTTGTCTGATTCGGGAGCAGAGTCCTGAATGACGACACGGAGATGCGGCAAGAAACTGTGCAGGGTTGTGGGCTGCTGTCCTGCGGAAGTCCCGGAAGTGAAGGGAGGAGCTGCCGGCACTGCCCCCCAGGACTGGCCCTCCCCTTTCTGGCTTCATCACCTGCTGTTCAGAGCAATCATCTGGCACCACTGAAATGGGTGCCCAGCAGAGGGCAGCGCAACACCATCTGACCAGCGGGCGCCAGGTCTGGCTGTCCCTCCAGGACTCCGAGGGGGCGGCCCCAGGCCTGTGTACGACCCCAGGCGGCACTGAAACTCGGGGCTGCCGCCCTGCTCTCTGGCACATGCCAGTGGGGCACTGAGCGGCAGCAGGCGTCCAGAGCTGCCTCAGCTGGCCTCTGAATGGGCCGCTTCTCTGGGGTTGGGAGGGCGGGCAGCGTGGGCATCGGAGGTGCACTTCATGCCACGCCCAGCCCCGGGCACGCCTTCTGCAGCCTCCCTCGCTGGGAATCTGGTGGAGTTGGCAGTGGGAGGAAGTGCTCGCAACCCAACCGTTCCCCACCCGAGACACCCATGGCCCAAGCCCTCACACGCAATCCCCCGGGCCCTGACCCAGCTTCTGGTTCAGCTCCGTGGCACTGAACGACCTGGGGCTGCTGGGCGCTTGGCCCCTGGGTCAGAGCAATAACCACAGCAAATGACCCACCAGACGACCACCCGGAGCTCGGCAGCCCCCCCTGAACACACAGGGCACAGCACATGGCACCAAGCCTCCCGGATGCCGGCGGCCCTGAACTAACTGCCCACAGGGGAAAGCCCCAGACACCCCCAACAACAGAACCGGTCAGCTCCCGATCTGACACTGCCCAGCAGGGCCAGCCTGTCCACGCAAGGCCACCCCAGAACAGGCCTCGGAGGCTGGCTGGGGGCTGCGAGGTCGTCCGCTGAGCTGTGGCTGGTTAACGGAGTCTCAGGAAACCCGCGTGCATTCTCGTGCAGACTCTGATAAAACACTCGCTTCCATCGCTGGATTTCCCTGACACCTGCTGCTGTTCCGATCAGAAACCTCCGCTCTCCTCTGGATGCGGGGTCGCGGGGTCACGGGGTCAGGAGCTGCCCCCACACTGCACCTGCTGTCACCGGCTAGCGCAGTGCTCCTGGCTGACAGCCCTCCCCACCCCTTCCTCTTGGGTGCTGTGGGGCCAAGCAGGCCAGTGGGTGCACCTGTGGTTTTTTCCCTCCAAGCGTGCCCTGTGAGGACTCTGGCCACTGCGCCCTGTGTCCATGCCTTCCCCTACCTGTTCCTGTCCAGTGCCCCTAAGGGGGCGCTGCCTGGTCCAGCCACAGACAGCCCCTTGCCTGATCAGGGGCCCCGGGCCCAGGCCGTGCCGCAGAGCAGCCCCACCCGCCCCAGGGTCTCCCAGCTCACCGCCTTGACTCAAACTGGGGACTCGAGACCCACCCAGGGAAAAGCCATGACCACAGCCATGCCAACGAAGGTGCCGCCGAGCCCGCCCCGGGGCTCAGGGTCACAGCACACCCAGGCTTGGAGACGCCCCAGGGTGCCGGCCACAGCGCTGTGGCCTGAGCTACCTGTCTCAGAAGGCCTGGAGGCGCCTGTGCAGGGCGGGGCGCTCCCTGTGCCCGGCGCTGTGTAGGAGGCAAGGTCACGCGGAACCGACTGCAGCGGCACACACAGCAGGAAGGATGTGTGCCATGTTCACCGCACGGCTGTCACGGGTCCGTGTCCGCTGCCCACCACCAGCGGGTTTACACAGTTGGCGTGGACGGCACCCGCAGGAGCCCGGGCTGCCAGCTCCGGAGCCTCAGCCATGCACCTGCTTCCTGCCCACGACGCCTGGGTGAAGTTCTTAGCAGAACGTTCTGAGATGTGGACCGGACCACCCAGTTGGCAGCCGGCAGCCACGCGCGGCTAACTGCAGGCAAGGTGAAGGAACGCAGGGTGACTCCCGGGTCGCACTCCTACTGGTCGAGCGCCCAAGGCTGCTGCCTTGCACAGACGCATGCGCAACACTAATGGGTGACCCGCCAGCTCTCACTTCTGTGTACTGAAGCCCCGCTCGTCCCCCTGCTCCTGGTGCTGTGCGGGCAGTGTCACCGCTGCCGAGCCGCCCCTGGGGAACAGGACCCACACCCGCTGCCTGCGCTGCATCCAGAGGTCAGAGAACCTGGAACCTGTCTGCGCGACACAAGCAGGGTGCGTCCGTGACCCACTGTGCTGGGGGCCCTGTCCTCATTCTTTACATCCCCCACACACAAGGGGTCCTCAGGAGCGGGGTGGGAGCCCCTGAAATCGTGGCCAGTGGTGCCTTTCAGGGAGGCGCTCAAGCCTTCCAATCTTTCGCTTTTTGGTTAAGATTTATTTTGAGGGCCAGTGCTGTGGCATAGCAGGTAAAGCCGCTGCCTGCAGTGCCGGCATCCCATATGAGCACCAGTTCAAGTCCCGGCTGCTCCACTCCCAATCCAGCTCTCTGCTGTGACCTGGGAAAGCAGTAGAAGATGGCCCAAGTGCTTGGGCCCCCGCATCCGTGTGGGAGACCCGGAAGAAGCTCCTGGCTCCTGATCGGTTGAGCTCTGGCTGTTGCAGCCAACTGGGGAGTAAGTCAGCAGATGGAAGACTTCTCTCTCTGCCTCTCCTTCTCTGTGTAACCCTCTCAAATAAATCTTTAAAAAAGCAAAAAAAGATTTATTTTTTTATTTACTTGAAAGGCAGAATGACAGAGTAAAAGGGAAAGAAGAGATTGTCCACTGCGTCACTCCCCAGTGGCTGCAGCTGCCCAGGCCGGGCCAGGCAGGAGCCCGGAACTCCATCCGGGTCTCACAGAGGTGGGTGCTAGGGACCCGTGTACTTGAGCCGTCCCAGACGCATCAGCACAGCAGCTGGGTCTCAAGGCGGCGCTCTGACGCGGGAGGCCAGCGCTGCGAGCCGTGTTTAACCGGCCGCACTGGTTTTTGGAAGCCAATCAATGTTTTCTTATGATTTCCACTGGCTGGTGTTCTCCATCACCCCTGGGTCAGGACCACAGCAAGTCCTCAGGACCTCGACGGACCGCACAGAAGACAGTGGGAGGCACCTTGTCAGGGTGGCTCTGACACACAGATCATGGTGGCCTCGACCCACTGGGGGCCACGGGAGCTGAGTTTCTGTGCTTCGTGCCCTCCACGAGGGCCTGGGACACTGCTGCTTTTCTGATGCAGGGAATCATGGGAAACGCCAGCTCGCAAAAGTCACAGGAACACCTTCACTGGCTTTAAAGAGCAGCACAAGCCCCAGGGCTCGAACTTCCCGGCGCTCCAGGGCCTCGCTTCTCTGTGAGGAGGGAGGGAAGAGGCCGGGGCCTCCGGGGTGCCAGACCCAGGCCTGTGCCGGGAAGGCAGCGGCGTGGGCTCAGCTGGTTCCAGAGGGGTTCTGGGTGGCAAGGGAGAGGACGCGGGCAGAGGGGGAAACATCCACCTGCGTACCAAGTCCCCGTCGGAGCGAGCGAATGGAGTCGGCAGCAGCTGTCTACAGGCAGGGGGCGCTACTTTCAGCAAGGGAGCAGTGGTTCCTCCCGGCCCAGAGCGTGCAGGCTGCTGGGACCCGTGCCCGACTCGGAGGGAAACCCTGGCAGAGTGGCGTGGGGTGTTGTCTATTCCAGAGTTCACTCTTGTCTGTCTCCAGGCTCACAGAATTTATCAATCTGGTTATTCTGAAGCAGAACTTTCAAAATCAATCAATCAATCAATCAGGCCAGCCCCTAAGAAGCCACTGCTTTCCAAGTGTAATGGAACAAACTGAAACCTATACACCCCAGTGCGATCCTTCTGTGAGCCTAGAGGGAGGCGGCTCCCTACAAGGTACGGTGTGCACAGCTGTGCCACCAGCCTCTTCCTGTGCACGGCCAAGCTGCACCCCGAGGACTTAGCCCCTCCCCCCAGAACCCTGCCGAGTGCATAACCCAACCCCCGTAGGATGGCCTTCCTCTTCCTCAGTGTTGGCATGTGAATGACCTGGGCACAGAGTCAGCTAAGCTATTGCGAACGGCTCCGAAGCACGTCTGAGTACAGACCTGCGCCAGGACAGAGAGACTCCAGTGGTCACTGGCTGTGCTGGCCACGTCCGCAGCGAGGCACCACCACGCCCAGGCCTCGTGTGTGCCCTTCAGAAGCCCCAGGACTCAGCCGCTGTCGGGCGTGGCCGGGAGCCCTGGGGGATGGACTCTGTCCTGTCTAAAGCACTGACCACGCCTTTTAGGGCAGCTTCCAGTCATCAGGAGCTCGTGAGCGGTCGTGTTCTGCCCCTGGACAAATGCGGGACACCTGGGATTATCACCAGGCCCTGTGCGCGGCGTGGGGACTCTAGGCGTTCTCTCAGGAACTCAATGTTAGAGGCCTCTAGCCCGGGAGACGGGAACCGGGGACTGACTGGAGACGCCTGGAGTCTGAGCGGGCAGCCGGGTCAGATCACCTCCCCTGCTCCCAGTGAGGCCGGGGCCTGTGTGCAACCCGCAGCTCCCGGGCGGCCTCGGCACTCTGCAGTGCTGGTAACGCCGAGGTCTGAGGTAAGGCCCGGCCACACGTACAGCAGCCACTGCGATGTGGGAGCTCACTGAGGCCGATCAGTGCGCTGTCTCCAAGCAGGATGTATGGGTATTGTGCTCCCCGCAGCAGGCCTTAATTCAGCGCTAGCGAGCACTTCTAGGCAGGATTCCTTTACCTTACAAGGCCGTGAACAACCTGGATAAGGCAGCGGGGCTCGGCAGAGAACCAGAGGTGCGCACCTCCAGTGGTGACAAGAGCTGTCAGGGCCTGAGCTCCGACTGCCAGTCCTGGGAGCACAGGCAGAGGGAGGACGCGGCAAAGGACACCAACAGCATAAGGACCCACGCAGTTCCTTACAAATCGGCACCAAGCAGAGGGACAGGAGGACCAGGACTCATCACATAGCGTGGGACCCACTCACACCCTCACAGCAAGCGAGGGAAGTGGAGCAGCCGGGACTTGACCCGGCGCCCATATGGGATGCCGGCACTGCAGGCGGCGGCTTTACCTGCTACGCCACCAGCGGCAGCCCCAACTTTTACACTTTAAAAAGGGCTGGTGTTGTCGCATAGTGGAGGAAGTGGCCACTGCAACTATGGCATCCCAAAAGGGTGCTGGTTTGTGTCCCGGCTGCTCCACTTTGATCCAGTTCCTTGCTAATGGCCTGGGAAAAGCAGCGGAAGACGGCCCAGGTCCTTGAGCCCCTGCCACCCGTGTGGGAGACCTGGAAGAAGCTCCTGGCTCCTGCCTGGCCCACCTTTGGTGTTGTGGCCATCTGGGGAGAGAACCAATGATAAAAGACCTCTCTCTCTGTAACTCTTTCAAATACATAAATCTTTGGAAAAAAAAAAAAAAACCTTCAGATTATTTCCAAATACGACTTCACAAGTAGTTTGAATGTTTTAGGAGGTATGAGGGCCTTGAACATTGCTGCAACCCCACCCTTGATGTCACTGACGCGCCCAGAGCGGAAAAGCTTTGTTTTCAAGAACCACGTGTCACTTTTGGGGAGCACTTTTGTTGGCGTTTGATATTTGCAGTAATCTGGAACGTCAAAAGTGCAAACAACATGGCACTCAGTGCTTATCTGAGAAGGGGCGCCAGAGGCATTCGGGATGGGATCTCTAAAGCAAGCGAGGAGGCCAGCACTGCGGCACGCAGGCTCAGCTCCTCCTGCGGCGCCGGCATCCCATGTGGGCCCCGGCGGCCGTCCCGGCGCTCCTCTTCCCGTCCAGCTCTCTGCTATGGCCCGGGACAACAGCAGAGGGTGGCCCAAGTGCTTGGGCGCCTGCACCCGCGTGGGAGACCTGGAAGCCGCTCCTGGCTCTGCTCTGGCCTCCGTAGCCCTGGCTGCTGTGGCTATCTGGGGAGTGAACCAGCAGATGGAAGACCGATCCTCTCTCTCTCTCTCTCTGCCTCTCTAGCTCTGCCTTTCAGATAAATGAAGAGGTTTTTATTTTTCAAGTAGTGTGCAGAGCTTTTCCTTCCCAGAGCTCACTGAAAACAAACATGACACAGAACAGAAGGCAGCAGTTCAAGGGGCAGACTCAGCTGGCCTTGTCACCATCGTCCTGGTGAGGGTCCCAGGCAGGGACCACCCCAGGCACAGCACCGCGCTGTCCCCTTCCCCCACCAACGGCAGCTTCCCCCATCCCTGGCCAGGACTCTGACCCCAGCAGGCTGGGCCTGGATGTATACCCCACGACTGCCTTCTCTGTACACTTCACCATTGACAGTTCTGTGTATTTTTGATCTCATTATCGGCTATCTTCCTGGGACAGAAGTTCTGAAGGAGCCAGGGACTGGGCCCAGCACACGTGCCTGCCCTCTGCTCGCTCTTGCCAGGTTTGGGGTTAAAGGTCACACACATTATTTACATCACGGCTAGGTACAAAGTAAACACTGAGGAAAAACCAAGTGACCACTTTTAACCCGAGTTTCTCATCAGCAAAACAACATGAAAATGGGAGGAAAAAGGCAGGAAATGGTGATTAAGTAACTAAAACCCTGCAGCCAGGATTCACGGCTGTGACAGACTGAAAACCTAACAGAATCAAGAATCCAGCACTCTGCATGCTCACTGCATGTAACTGCCACCGACAAGGTGAAGCGGAACACAAGGAGGCCTCGGGTACAGGGTACTGGGTACAGGTCGTGGGAAGGGAGTCTCAGCAGAAAGCGCCTGCCCTGAGCACACCACCTTCCTGTCCACTTACACCCTGCCCCCATCAGGAGGCCGCCTTCCTGTCCACACCCACACCCCCCAGGACGCCACCTTCCTGTCCACACCACACCTTCCCGTTCGTACCTCACCCCAGGATGCCACCTTCATGTCCACACCGGTATCCCGCCCCCAGGATGCCACCTTCCCGTCCACACTTGCGCACCCCGGGCACAGGCGAGTTCTACTCACAGGAGGCGTGGCTTCTGGTCTGGACCCGGGTGCTTTGAAGGTGGAGGCGCTCTCGGCAGTGCCCCCTCTCTGGGCGGCAGCTGCTCCCGTGGACAGACACTCAAGGTAATCGGGCGGGGGGATGGCCACACTGCTCTTCTCACAGAGGTTCACGGTGCTGACGCTTCTCACCGGTGCCGGGCTCCAACCCAAAATGACAGAACCCCGGTTAGAGGAGGCCCACGGCCAACAGGGCAGTCAGGAGAGGACCGGCACCCCTCCCTCTCCCCCATGTCACTCTGTTATCAATAAGATAATGAAGACTAGAGCAAAACCTTAGCAAGTCCTGCACACTTAAGATTAAAAACATGTAAACACTCAGAACTTTCACATCCTGAAAACGACACTTCATTCTCAGCAGTGGCACTCCAGCTACTACACTACAGATGGAGACGTGCAGGTGCCGCTGAGGGGCCGCCTGGACGGGGAGCGGGGAGCCCGAGTGGTTCAGGGTGAAGACGCGGCTCAGCGCGGAGCAAGTGCCCGCTCCTCTCCTCGCCGCCCGGGGTGGCTGTGGAATGAGCCGTCTCTGAGCGGCAGCTACGCCATCCGAGCACAGACACGGCACAGGCACCGACTGAGGCCCGTCAGTGTGGCCGAGGCTGTGGGGCAGGTGCTGGTCCGGCCCGATGGACGCCAGTGTTTAAGAGGCGGGCAGAAAGGGGGCTGCAGAGGAGACGGAAGAGGGGTGGTGGCTTGCTGAGGATCATGGCCAACACACCACAGGTCAAGGAGCCCATGTGAGGACCTTCCAGCACGTACTCCAGAGCCAGGGCCTGCCAAGTAAGAGCACAGAGAATGTGTGCCTTGGCTTGGGCGCCAGCGGCAGGGGAGGGCTCGGGAGGTGGTCTGAGCAGCCGTCAACAGGAATCTCCGCCTCTGACGGTTCTGCAGGCTGAGGCTTCTCCGTGGGGTTCGCTGCGTACCCGCATCAAAATTCTGCTGTGCCCGAAGACATCCGGGCAAAGGTCGGTGGTCAGGGAGACCGAAACACATTCACTACCTTGGCGTGGGTGGAGCGATGGTTTCCTGTGCGTTTTCTTCCAGCAACTTGGTGTACGAGGATGGGAACCAGCCCCTCCTGCGGGTCAGAGCGAGAAAAAGGCTTCTCTGTGGGGTCAGCAGGAAACATGGGGCGACTAGCGGTCGTCCTGATGGCGGCGCGGGCAAGGCCGGGCCGTGCTGCATGAAGGCCCAAGTGTGGACAGAATGAAATGAGGGCTTTCAGATACACGGACGTACTGCACATACAATGAATACTGTATATGTAACAGTTTTGTGTTTCCTCTATTCTTTTTTGACCTCCTGAGTAATCTACGTAGCATGCTGACATGACCTAGTTACAGCAAGGTGTGTGCACTTGCGCAGGGCTGAAATGCAGAAGAGGGCATTTAAACCTCGTATGTGTTAAACTCTAACAAAGTAGATCTGATATGCAGATTATCCTTGAGAAGACAACAGCCACATTTAAAAGAAAAATAAAAAGGTAACTTTCAGAGGTGACTTTGTGTGATCTGGTAATGCACCAAATTTATACATGCACAGACAGAAAAAACAGCCCCACTAACTCCAGTTGACCAGGGCAGAACTGTAAGACCTAACCCCGGCTACAAGGCTGGCAGGCCCACGAGGGCAGTGGCTGGAGGCCGTGAGCAGAGCCCAGCCGAGACTCACGCTCTGGTGGTGTCGTGCTCGCCGTACAGCCAGCCGTCCTTCTCTTCGGCCACCAGCAGCGTGAGGACGTCTCCCTGCGCGAAGCTCAGTAAGGTCTTGTTGGTGCCGGCGGTGTGCGGGAAAATGGCCTTCACCCTCTGCCTTCTCATCAAGTTCAGGCCAGTGGCCACTGACACAGAGCGCTGCAGGCTGGCGTCTTCTGAAGCAGCTGCAAAGTGAGCAGGCAGTCTCAGCTCTGCCCAGAGCGCACTTGGAGAGCCCCCGCTCCCACAGCCCACGAGCCCCTCGCCTGTCGCTGCCTGGGAGCCAACGGGCAGACCGGGGCGGGGGGTTCAAAGCTCTGCAGGCAGCCTGAGCCCCGGCTCTTTGCACAGAGGCAGCTCCAGGACCCCGGTGTGCTCAAGGATCTCACCACACAGCCAACAAGCGGCAGAGCAGGAACCTGTCTCGGCCTCTGCTCCGAGCACGGCGCTGCCCAGCTGTGTCTGTCCGCACCCAGGCTCATGCCATTTTTCTGTACACTCCGACTTTGCCAGCCCAGTATATCTAATTTACAACATCTGAGATCTCTTCTTGCTTTACTCTTGCAAATTCTTAATAATTACAACACCCACTTACTATTTCCTTAACGTGCTACCTGATGGCACCGAATCACTCACTGGCAACTTTCAACTGGTTGTCACCAACAAGAGCCAGAGTCACGGAATAAATGCTGCACAACTATACAGCTTAGCTTTATACATTCAAATTTTCAATTTATTTTTAAAATTCATTTGAAAGGCAAAGAGAGACAGACAAAAACAGAGAAACTTCCCCTCTACTACCTCACTCCCCAAATGTCCCCAACAGCCAGGGCTGGGCCAAGAAACTCAACCGAGGTCTCCCCGCGGATGGCAGGGACCTAACAACCTGGGTTACCACCTGCTGCTCCCAGGGTGCATTAGCAGGAAGCGGGAACACAGAGCAGAGCGGGACGTGACCCAGGCCCTCCAACACGACACATGGGCTGTCCTGGCGTGGGGGAGCTCACAGCACTTCCTGCCAGACGGCCCCCTTCCCACTCACAACCCCAGCTGTCATCCTAGAAGCCTCGGTCATGCTCAGCAGCTCCACAGGCGCCCTCCAGCGCCAACCCTGGCTGCTGCCACGTTCAGACCCAGCAGAGGCCTGGAAGGTCCTGGGTGCCAGGCCCCGTGCGAGGAGCGAAGCCTCACGAAACGTCTGCCAGCAGTGCCGGAGCTGAGCGGCTGAAAAGCGGCGTCAGTTAAGACGGGAGCGGCAGGAACTCCTGTCTCTGGATGGTGTGAGGTGCACAGAGCACTGGGCCTGCTGGTAAGATTCAGAACCACAACTTTGTCATGTAGACCTCTCTGGCTTGTTGCATTGATGAAGAGATTTTATTACAACTGCCACGAAACAGGGAACAAAGTGCGGGGCTGTGCACGTTCTCCGCGAATGTTTACACACACCCCCCAGCAGTGTTTGCCCCGTGTCAACACCAGCCTGTGCTGTAGGGCTGCCGCCCGCCACAGGCCTCAACGCAAAGCCCGACGTTGAGACATGGCTAGCCTGGAGGCTTCGGGGCTGACCGTCCACCTCTAAAGCACGATACACGCACCCCCGGTACTGACAGCTTACTTTTTAAAATGCACAAGAATCAAACTGCAGTCTCTTACCTGTGGAATTATTTGTCTTCTCTGAGCTCTGAGCGACCGTTGCTGGGTTATTGAACATATCAATCAAAGGGCTGGTATACGCTCTGGCTGACGGAGCGGGGGGCATCTTTGATGAATGTTTAGAAAGGGTGTCATAGTCTTTCCCAACCTGTGAACAGTTCTGTGTCAGTCTATTATCAGGCACCAAAGCAGCGGCCGCCCCAGGCCCCAGGGCTGCTGCCTACCGCGTGCTTTCAACTCCACCTTGGCCCCCAGTTCTCTCAGTTTTAGGGCAATGCCCCTCCTTTTAAAAAAAAATCTGATTTGAAAGGCTGAGAGAGAGATTCCATCCACTGGTTCACTCCCCCAAATCTCTGCAACAGCCAGGTGTAAGCCAGTTGAAGCCTGGAGCCTAGAACTCCATCCGGGTCTCCGTGTGGGTGGCAGGGACCCAAGAACTTGGGCTATCCTCTGCTGCCTCTTAAGTGCACTAGCAGGAAGCTAGATTAGAAGTGAAGCAGGGGCCGGCACTGTGGTGCAGTGGGTTAACGCCTTGGCCTGAAGTGCTGGCATCCCATATGGGCGTCGGTTCGAGTCCCGACTGCTCCACTTCCTATCCAGCTCTCTGCTATGGCCTGGGAAAGCAGTAGAAGATGGCCCAAGTCCTTGGGCCCCTGTGGCCGCAAGGGAGACCCAGAAGAAGCTCCTGGCTCCTGGCTTCGGATCGGCACAGCTCTGACCATTGTGGCTATCTGGGGAGTGAACCATCGGATAGGAGTCTCTCTCTCTCTGCCTCTCCTGTGTAACTCTTTGAAATAAATAAAAATAAATCTTTTAAAAAAAAAAAAAAAGTGAGGCAGGAGTAGACCCCAGGCACTCTCCGTAGGGGGTGTTCATGTCCCAAGCAGCGGCTTAACCTGCTGAACCAGTTTCTATTCCCAATGCCCCACACACTACAGCTTCCCAGGTCCACGTTAGCAGGAAGCTGGAGTCAGGAGACAGGGAAGGGACTCACACCCAGGTATTGTGATGTGGGGCGTGGGCGACACAAGCAGCATATGAACCACTACGCCAGACGTCTGTCTCACGTCAGACTTCTCCTCATCTATTCTGCTTCTACAACTTATAAAGCCGGAATCCTTAAAAACATCAATAATAAAATTTCCAAAGCAAAGACAGTAACAGAACATGAAACACCTGGAGAGCAAATTCCCCGTCTGCACGGAAGGGGCAAGCGGACTCAGGGCGTCCAACAAGGCAGCCAGGCCCCGGCGTGGACACAGCCCACACCACACAAGCACACACACAGAAATCGGAGCGGTGACAGTCCCTACCGCGCTGCTCCTCTCGATCATGGGTGACGGCTGAGGCGTCCCGGACACCGGCGTGGAGGCGGGGGTTCTTATTTCTTCTATCATGTTCATGATTTTTTCCGGCACTTTGGTGACATCACCACACGTTTCCTGCCATCTGGGCAGCTTGGAATTAAGTAACTCCGCAGACTGTAAATTCGAGAGAAACAAAGTTTAAGCAAAGGCACTCCGCTGGAAAAGCCGACGAACAGTTCACGTGGTGTCGTCACTGGTAACGCACTAATGGCTCAGCACCAGGTGCAATCTGGTGAGCAGGCGCAGCACTGAAGAGCCACGTCTTCTGTGCTGAGAAGCACCCAGGCTTCAGCCCCAGAGGGATCCCCAGGCGTCCTCAGTGTGCACACGGGCTTACCACCCAACGAGGACTGTGAGTTATTAGGAACAAGTCCAGACACTAACGGCAAGGGCTGAGCTGTCTGCATGAATCCCCTCTACTTTCTGGTTGGCCTCAGAAGTGCCAACTACTGTGTTCTCCCTCCTACTTCTAAGAGCAGCACCACCTGAGACGCACAGGAGCCAGCTCTCTGACCTCACAGGACTCAGTGCAGGGGTTAGATGAGTGGATCAGTTCCTGTCCAGCACAGAAGGGATGCAGACAGGCACAGATGAGGCCCAGTGGCCCTGGGGGCTGTGGCTGCTCTCCCGTGAACCCGGCTCTGCTTCTGCCACCAGACTCCTGGGGGTTCCCCTAAGCCTGAGAACCCCTTTCCTAGGGCAATCTGGTTGGAAAGGGGGAGCAGGGGTCCTGGCCTGAAACAAGTGTGGGGCAATCTCATGGATCTCAGCCAGCCTCTACTCAGTGCTAGGACCCCAGCCGCCTCCCTGGAGCACGGGGCAGGGCAATGCCACCGACCACCTGCTAGGGCCTCTTCGCCCAAGAGCCACGGAAAGACCCAGGATGCTTCAGCTGGGAGGAAGGGAGACACCGACAGCTTCCTGGCAGCTGGGGCAACTTCCTGTAGAGAAGATCTGGTTTCTGTCAGTAACACTCAAGACTGGGACCCAAAGTCAAGTCTAAGAAAGGCTCTGCCAGAGCCAGAGCTTTGGTGCCCACGGGCCAGGTGCCCACGACGCAGGGACACCGCCAAAGGTGAGCCGCGTGGCCATGCCTGCTGCCTCCAGGACGCGGCCGCAGCAGGCTGTCCTCTCTGTGGGAACCGGGATTCCAGAGCCGCACTCGTACGGATGCACTGTCAAGAGCGGGCATCCAACAGAGACATTCTCCCTTTGCGCTAACAACTGTGGGTCTTAGGCATGTAGATTCATTCAGTAGCTGAATATTCCCTACAAGTGCAAAAACATTCGAGAATAGGTAATGTGTGCACACAAGCAAAGGCCAGAGGAAGGCGCTTGTGCCCACTTTCTCGGGAAGTCTCCCGCATCAGGGAGCGCGAGTTAAAGACCTGGTGTCCCGGTGGGGGACAGTGGGAGACTGTGGCCTGGAGCAGCACTGCTACTGACCACACCCTACCCCTCAGACCCACAAAGGAACGCGGTAAACCTCCCAGGGGAGCAGGCCGGGCACCCTGGGATCACCTAGTCTAAGGAGGCATCAGAAAGTCTGCGAGAAGTCGACTCACAGGTGAGAAAAGCGGAAAAAGCCGTTTTCAATGAAACGTGCTTTTATGAGGGATTTTGAAAATGGATGTGCTGCTGAATAAATTACATACAAAGAGCAGACCCTGGACCGCTTCATCCGTGTTTCTCTAAGTTTACATATCCCAGTTGGCCCAAAACTGCTTCTTGGGAGTCTCCTCGTTGGCGAAACAGGCCCAGCCAGGGAGGCCTCCGGCGAGAGGCGGGCACCCCGTGCCCACCTGCAGGTGGTACCGGTGGATGTGGTCCACGAAGCTGCAGTGCTTGTCCACCAGGAAGCAGAAGCGCCTCTTCTCTTCCAGCAGGGCCTCCTTGCAGCCGTCTGCGATGAACTTCTGGATTTCACTCTGGCGAGAAGTAACGGTCTCCACGTACTGGCAAAACACATTCCAGTCACACAGGGATGACAGCAGGCGTGGGACGGCAGCAGCCCGTCACTCGCCTTCTGCTATAATGGAGCAAACACTAGACGCAGATAAACATGAGGCAGACGTGTCTCCTGAGGGTGTCACTAGATCCCTGACTCACGAGTGGAGCTGGACAGAGGGGTCAGAGGCTCTGTCCTCCCACAGGGCAGTGTGCCCTAGATGCTACCTCGCACCGGGACATCAGTGTGCTCTGCCAGGGACCGGGCAGCTGCAGGTTCAAACCCAGCTCTAAACGCCAGTCACACGACTCCTCCCAGGCCTCCTTTTCCCGCCTGTACAGTGGGGACAGTGCCCTTTTCCCTGCCTGGGTCATGGGAAGAAGCTGTTTTTGGGAGGCCACCGAGCACTCTGGGAAACTAAGTCAGCGTGCTTCCTGTCCAGCTCAGCGAGGGCTCGCGTGGAAGCAGGCCTCCCCCTCAACCGCACAAGAGGGCACACCGTCACCGCGAGCTCACCTCTATCTCCTTGTGCTCGTATTTCAGCGCATTCCGGCCTCCTTGGCTTTTCCTCCTGATCTTCTTCAGCTCGGCCTGCGATTTCTCCAAGGAGTCGAGCTTGCTCCTGTGCTCTGCCTGGTACCTCTTCAGAGTCGCCTGCAGGTTCAACGCCGGGCTGACTTCACCACGGCACTCACCGTGAGCGCGCTCGCCCACGCCTCCCACGGCCCCTCTGCTCAACGTGGCAATGTCTTCTCTTTCTCTCCTTTTTTTTTTTTTTTGGATAGGCAGAGTTAGTGAGAGAAAGGTCTTCCTTTTTCCATTGGTTCACCCCCCAAATGGCTGCTATGGCTGGTGCGCTGCGCCGATCCGAAGCCAGGAGCCAGGTGCCTCTCCTGGTCTCCCATGGGGTGCAGGGCCCAAGCACTTGGGCCATCCTCCACTGCACTCCCGGGCCACAGCAGAGAGCTGGACTGGAAAAGGAGCAACCAGGACAGACTCTGGCGCCCTGACCAGGACTAGAACCCGGAGTGCTGGCACCACAAGCGGAGGATTAGCCTAGTGAGCCACGGTGCCCGCCTATCTCTTCTTCCAGGTTTTCTGACACGGCATGGTGAGTGCTGTGGTGAACATATAAACCATATATCGGATCACACACTCCTGGCTGTTTCGTGACTTACTAGGTCAAGAAACAGAACGAACAAGTGTAACAGCTTCAGTAGGGGCTGGGGCCTGACAGGCCCAGGGTGCAATCCTAGCTTCATCCCCATCTCAACAGTTACTCGGTTTCTCTGAAACCTATGCTTCCCTCTCGTCTATACAGTGAGGATAAGAAGGGTGTCACATTACAGGGTCTGTGTATGTGAAAGAACCCAGCACTGAGCAAGTCCCAGCAGCCAAGGCCTCACCAGTGTGCATACCCACCCTGGCCATGGACCTCACGAGGACCATGGAGGGATGACTTCAGGGTCACTGCACTGCTTACTGCCATAAGGGGTCTCGGTGACGGGCAAGGGGACTGTGGATGATAGAAGAGTGTTCTAAGCAGAAAGGGGAGGTGGAGAGCCTTGGGCACCAGGGTTGGAGGACCAGACAGGAGACAGGAGACCCAGAAAACTGCTCCACTGGGCAGTACCAGAGATGGGCATGCAGGAGAAGACTCTGCAGACCGCACCAGGGGGCAACAAGGAGCCCCTGGTGGAGACCCCCACCCCAAGACTCTTGTCCCAAAGGCTGGCTGTGAAACATGGACCCAGACGTCTGTCACAGCTGCAGGTCCTCTGAAAACTGATTTTTCTTCAATGCTTTTTCATAAAGATCCCCAGAGTTAGCATCAAGAACTCCACAGGCTGGTACTGTGGCACAGTGGGCTAAGCCTCTGCCTGTAGTGCCAGAATCTCACATGGGAGCCGGTTCTAGTCCCAGCTGCTCCTCTTCTGATCCAGCTCTCTGCTATGGCCTGGGAAAGCAGAAGATGGCCCAGGTCCTTGGGCCCCTGCAACCCACATGGGAGACCTGGGGGAAGCTCCAGGCTCCTGCCTCTGGTTGGTTCAGCTCCAGCCATTGCGGCCATTTGGGTAGTGAGCCAGCAGATGGAAGACCTTTCTCTGATTCTCCCTCTCTCTGTAACTCTGCCTCTCAAATAAATAAATTTTTTTTTTTAAAAAAGAAGCCCACTCAGCCCTTGGGGGGCATCCAAGAGGGCATCAACGCCAAGCTCTGCCCACATCTGCCGACAGAGCCGAGGGGAAAGTTCCCGGGCGCCATCAGGCACCAGGACGGGGGTGGCAGCGAACTGTGCACTCACGTTCATGTATTTCACGTCGAGTTCTATCTTCTTCTCCAATTCATGGATGATCTCCTTATGGAATTTTTTGAACTGTTAACAAAAGGAATAAACAATTCATACCAGATTAGGGGCTTTAAGCAAAATAAGTTAAAAAAAATAAACAACCAAGCAAATAATTTTGTGAATGTAAAGAGTTCACGTACATTTTCATCGAGACTCTCATTGAGTTTCTTGTGGGTGTTCGAAATCTCTATGAGAACATGGCCTGTGGACAAAATCAGGTGTGTTAGGGGCTTTGTCAAGATACTACAGGAAGTAAAGGAGGGGAGGGGTCACCCCAGGGACCTCAGGCCCAGATGGACAGGTTCCAGGGAAATAGCAGAGGTCAAGTCCACCCAGAGTATCACCCAACAAAACAACGCAGCTCTCTCTTCTAATCCACACTGCTCTTTCCACATCTCCCTGTTCCCTACGTTGAACCTCATAAGTGACTGAATTTTGAAATTCTCTTATAAATGATTACCTCGGCCATCACAGTAATTAACTATGGAAACAAATTTATTTATCTCTACTTAGTCCCTGGGGCATGCTGATTAATTATCTTATTTTAGTTCACAGACCATTCTGGAAAAGATGAAGGCCAGGAGAAACTGCATCAGGCACAGGGCTCTCCTGGGGTGACAACAGCTCTAGCCACAGGCAGCCCTGTGACAGGAGGGAATGTTCCAGGGAAGGGAGCCTCCCCCGCGGACAGCCGCAAAGCAAGCGCTAGCTTCGGAGCGCACCTGCCTGACGGCAGTAGCATAACCTGCCAACTTATCTACGGACCAACGGGGAGAACCACCGGAACCCACGGAACCAGCACCACCCAACAGACCAGGCCTCAACCAGGTGCACTGGGGCGGGCTGAGCCGGCAGCTCAGATGCCAGATAAGGAGCTCCTGAGGGGGACCGAGAGGCTGCTGTAGACAAGGAAGAATTAAAATTAAGACGGTGGTGCAATAGAGCGAGAACGCAGACAGACTCTGCCTCTGCTGGTACCTCCTTACAAGTGACTCCACCACTCATTTCAGGAAGATCCTCAGCTATCTGGCTCAGGAATCACCAGCCCAGGCTTCTCCCCTATCTCTGCACAAGGAGCCACAGTTCCCTCCTGAATAGGCCCGCGTGGGGGCCCACGAGGCCCTCACACTCCGTGCGTCCACAGAGGAGCTCACAGTGAGCAAGCCCACTAGTCTTGGCTGCCAGCCTGCTGGCCCGTAGGGGTCAGTCTCACCCATGTCCCAGCCAACCAGGACAGGGCCTCCCTCTGCATACGTGACCACCTCCAGAGCAGAATGTGTCCTTGACTCTTCCTGCTCCCCCTCTAGCCAGGGGAGGCAGCCCTTTCTCAGCCGGAGGGAAGACAGAAGGGGACGTGAACACAGTGGCCCCCAGTGATCCCCCTCACTACATGCAGGAGACGGCTGTCCCCGCCACCCCCCACTGCTGCTTGCCACATGCAATCCCGCCCCTGGGGCTTCCCAGCAAGCCCCCTTTCCCCACCTCCATCACTTGCTTCCAGCCTTCACCTCCAGGTCCCCAGAGAGTTCTCTTCCGGGCCACCTTCCTTACAGGTACCAGCGACACCCGCCCCCCCCCAGAACGTCAATGCCACCGCGATTCCCTGTCTGCCCTAGGATGCCTCAGGTGAACTGGTTCCCGAGGTCCCCAAGCAGGGTTCCTGCTGTAGGTGACAGGTGAGCTCTAGCACAACTTGAGGGCAGAAACATCCTGGAGCTCGGTTCCACCCAAGTTCCCCCGACCCTGACCGACGCAGCAGCTCCATCCTCCACGTGAAAAAAACAACTGCAGCTCCTCAAGAGGCGGCTCCACCGGCCAAGAGTACACCACACTAATGCGCAATTTACATCCCCTGGTCACTTCAGATGCTGCAAAGTCTCCGTGACCTCCATGTCTGTCTTAAACCCAAATCAATTCCCTGCTGGAGACGAAAAACTAGTAAGATTCACTTCTAATATTGGAAAAACAAGTGTCCTGTTCTTGGCAAGCCAGATCTACTGGGGGAAAAAAAGTCTAACAACCATTTCCTGAAGTCATTCAGGGTGCTCCGCGCTGGAAGCCAGGCACTCGATTTTCTCACAGCGAGCTCTTTCATGGCCTTGCTCTTCCAAGTCCACCTCACAGGGCCTCCGACAAGTGTGCTGCCAACAGCAGGCTGCCCGTGCGGAGGCTCTCATGGACACGGACACTGCTAGCCCTGGTGCTCTGCGTGAAGCAGCAGGTGGCGCAGGAGGGAAGGAACCCCTGACCTGGTCAGCCTGGTCAAGTGCTGGCCTCTCAGCAGCCGCCTCTGAGCCCCTGGATAAAGGGCCTGAAGCACACACTGGCTGCTCCACGAGCTTCCTGAAACGGAAGACAAAAACCGCCTTCTGCTCAGGCCGTGGAGGTTTAATCTGGAACTGAGCCAGGGTTTGCTTACGCTTGAAATGCTGTCACGGGTTTGTTTACTTTCATAAATCACATATGAGAATTAAAAAAATACCCTGAAAAATTCAAGGGTGGAGTCCGGAAAGCGCAGCCCAGTTCACATGGGGCAGAACCTCGGGCGAGCCTGGCAGGCGCCCGCACCACCATGTGCATGGCACTGACCATTTCTCCTTCATCCCAAGTCAATATTTCGGGAAGAAATTCACAGGAGTGGGGCCGGCGCTGTGGCGCAGCGCGCTAAAGCTGTGACCTGAAGCGCCAGCATCCCATAGGGGCGCCAGGTCTAGTCTCGGCCATTCCTCTTCTGATCCAGCTCTCGGCTATGGCCTGAGGAAGCAGAAGTTGGGCCCCTGCACCCGCGCAGAAGATCCAGAGGATGCTCCTGGCTCCTGGCTCCTGATCGGCTCAGCTCCGGCTGTTGCAGCCATATGGGGAGTGAACCAGCGGATGGAAGACCTTTCTCTCTGTCTACCTCTCTGTAACTCTTTCAAATAAATGAAATTAATCTTTAAAAAAAAAAAAAAACAGGAAATTCGCAGGAGCGACAGCACTGTGACTCGGTCTGCAGGAGTCAGTCTAGAGACTGCACCCCCAAATCCACCCTCCACACATTCACAGTCGTGAGCGCAGCCGGACGCAGAGGCAAGGCCTGCCATTAGTGTCCACCGGGACTCTCTCTCTTATGCTGCATTCCCAGGCGCATTAGCAGGGAGCCAGATCAGAAGGAGAGCAGCCAGGACTCGAACCGGCACCCTTATGGGATGGCAGTGTCCTGTGCTACAACACCAGCCCCTAAAATCAAGACTTCTGAGTGAGGCAGTCCAGATGGAAGCCCACCTTCCAGAGAGTGAGACTTGTAACTCCCTGAAGTGTCCCTGGCAGACAACGTCTCTAAGAAGCATCTGCAAGGACTCATTATTAGGAGCTGAGAGATCTGTCACCAGGATTGGTAAATTGATTCAGGAAGCAAATTAAATGTTTATTTCCCACTTGACTTTTGATTTGCAATTAAACTAATTAATGTACCTGCTAACCTGTCAAGTTAAACAAACCACAGGCTTTGCAATGAAGAAAAAATATTTCCCAAGTTGCATATTAATGTACTATTCTTCATTTTCCCCAGGACAATACTGATTTATTCAAATATGTCAATTATATATCATAGATAAATAACTTAGCAATTTTTCCTTCATACATGGATAAAGTGATTGTTTTCTTTATATCCGAATGTAAAATACAACATTTAGAAGAGTAGATGTTTTCTACAAGTGAGGTAAATTCACATTAATTATTCATTTTCCTTCCTCATCAAATCAGTAGACTAAGAGAAAAACACAATCATTTTGATGCTAACAAAAAAATGAGGACAGGTGTATTATAAATAATGAATAAAGCTGGCAACTACTTATTCCCTATCATACAACTGATTAACTGTAGACATTTTCTTTCAAGGCTTAAAAGATGCTACATCTGGGCTGGCGCCGCGGCTCACTAGGCTAATCCTCCGCTTGTGGCGCCGGCACCCCGGGTTCTAGTCCCGGTTGGGGCGCCAGATTCTGTCCCAGTGGCCCCTCTTCCAGTCCAGCTCTCTGCTGTGGCCCAAGAGTGCAGTGGAGGATGGCCCAAGTGCTTGGGCCCTGCACCCCCATGGGGGACTAGGAGAGGCACCTGGCTCCTGGCTTCGGATCGGCGCAGCACACCGGCCGTAGCAGCCATATGGCGGGTGAACCAATGGAAGGAAGACCTTTCTCTCTGTCTCTCTAACTCTGCCTGTCAAAAAATAAAAAAGATGCTACATCTGAAAACTTAAACATTTCTTTAGAAATATTAAAACAGAAACTTGAAACACAAAGGTAAGATTTTCAACAGCGTGACAGGTGGAGAAGGCACTACAAGACAGCTTCAGTCCAGTATTTCCAAGTGTAATCATCTTAAGCATTTTAAGTGAAGATTTTTTTCCACAAAGAACTAAGGTTCTCAGTTCTTTAGTTTTAAAGCAATCACTCCTGGTGAAGAACACTTAAAAACATAAAACACAACAGGGCGACTGCTCCCTGCCTCCCCCGAGGAGTCACTTAAGTCTTTGCTTTAAAACCTCACACCCAGGGCCAGTGAGAGGGATAGACGGAGAGAGAGGTCTTCCATCCTCTGGTTCAATTCCCAAACGGTCACAACAGCCAGAGCAGGGCCAATCTGAAGCAGGAACTAGGAGCTTCCTCTTGGTCTCCCACGTAGGTGCAGGGGCCCAAGCACTCGGGTCACCCTCCACTTGCCCACGCCATAGTGGGTTAAGCTGCAGCCTGCAGTAATGGCATCCCCTGTGGGCACTGGTCCAAGTCCTGGCAGCTCCTCTTCCAATCCAGATCTCTCCTTGGCCTGGGAAAGCAGAAGAAGATGGCCCAAGTCCTCGGGCCCCTGCACCCACATGGAAGACCTGGAAGAAGCTTCTGGCTTCAGACTGGCCCAGCTCTGGCCATGGTGGCCATGTGGGAAGTGAACCAGTGGATGGAAAACCAGCCTGCCCCCTGCCTCCCTCTAACTCTGCCTTTCAAATAAAAATAAATAAATCTTAAAAAAGAAAAAAAAAAAAAGAAAGAAAGAAAGAAACACCCTAGGCGGACGCTGGTGGGTCTATCAGGATGTGATACTAGGGTCCCTTCTACTGACTCTAATCTCTGCTCCACCGAGACACCTGAAACGCACAAGCAGCAGCAAGGCAGTGAGCCCGACCCTCCACCTCCTCACACCTTCAGGGGAGCAGTACCGGCACACACCTGCAGGATCCCATAGAGCAGGGTGGTTTGTCTCGCCTTCTCACCAAGCACTGTGCCCGCTGCCTGCCCGAGAAGGCCTCGTGACAGGAAGTGGAAATGGGAACTCGGAGAGGGAAGATTCCCAAGGTCTCACAAGCACCGTGGAGCTGGGGCTGACCCTTGGCCTGCACGCCTCACTCCTCTGCATCCTCACGCGGGTGCGTAGGAGAAACCACACGCAGGTGGGATTAGATTTGCGCCCAAGGAGAAGAGTGCTGCCCAGCACTGGCCACAACACTTCCAGTACGAGGCTGGGCAGCATCCCAGGGGTGTGCATGCACAGTGCAGGGTCTGGCCTGGCGCCTGCAGCCATTTCAGCTCAGGGTACATGGGTAACGCAGGTGGTACAACTTCATCGACTGGACTGACTCCACAAGACACCCAGGAAACCAGTCCCCATGACTTCATCACCGCCCAAATTCGCACAGGCTCCCCGCCACAGCGTCAGAGTAGTGGATGGCTACCTGTTCGACGCACCTGACTTGAGAAAACTCAGATGTGGGCTTCAGGAAGGGCAGGGACATCTGCAGCCTGCTACACAACTCACGCTGGAGATGGGCCCTCAGCTAAGGACTGGGCTGCACCATGGCGTGGCTGACGAACAGCTCAGGGCAGAGGCCTCTCCCGCTTGCCTCTCAGCCCTGCACCTGCCAGCTCGGAGCCTCCCCAGGTTCCTCTGTGGGCCCCTCCTAGGACCTGCTGAGAATCCAGTGAGGAAATGAAACAAAGCGTCTGACGTGCTGTGATCCCTCAGGGCTGGAGGTGAAACAGGGCTGCTCTCCCTCCCAGGGCTCTACAAGTCTGCATCCACACAGGCCCTCCTCCAGGCTCCTATTCCCAGGGGATGACTCGCCATCTCTGGATGGTATAACAGGCATCCCACACCTTCCCTTAACCTGACAGTCAACATCCAGAAAATCCCAGTCCCAGGGCCGGTGCTGTGGCACACTGGGTTAATCCTCCACCTGTGGCTCTAGCATCCTATATGGGTGCCGTTTCTGGTCCCAGCTGCTCCTCTTCAAATCCAGCTCTCTGCTATGGCCTGGGAAAGCGGTGGAGGATGACCCAAGTGCTTGGGCCCCTACACCCACGTGGGAGACCTGGAGGAAGCTCCTCGTTCCTGGCTTCAGATTGGCCCTGTTCCAGCCATTGCAGCCATTTGGGGAGTGAACCAGTGGATGGAAGACCTTTCTCTCTGTCTCTCCCTCTCACCGTCTGTAACTCTACCTCTTAAATAAATAATTAAATCTTAAAAGAAAAAAAAAATCCCAGTCTCTACCTCCAACCCCAGTCCAAGCCATCATCCTGCCAATCAGTCTCCCTGTCGCCACCTTCTACCGTCTGCTCTTCACAGAAGCCAAGGAGAGGGGGCTTCTGAAACCCAAGTCAGACCAAAATCCTCAGCCCCTGCTCCTCCACCTCCGGGTAACAGGACAAGTCTTTCCCCTCCCACTTTCCTAGCCCTGGACTGCACCTCAAACTGACTGGCTTCCACAGTGGCAGTGACCCAATCCCATAAAGGTCTCTGGGCCGTGGCACTTAGCTCCCTCCACTGGAATGGTCCCCAGACACCTGCCTAGTGAGGTCGCCCACTCCCCTCAAAATGCCCCTGATCATCCTGCCCAACCAGCACACTCCACTCCCATCCTCCGCAACCAGCCCTCAGCCCTGGCATTTGTTTGACTGATTTATCCCCGGAACAATGCCCATCACAGAACGCCTATCACTTCGAGGACGCTGAAATTGAAATAGCAAAGAAAAACTGCCGTGACTCCTGGGCACCTAGGTATTTAGTTTTAGGTGCTTTTCAGAATTATCAGAGTAACTTCTTCTTTTTCAGATTAAAGAGTAACTTTCCCCAGCAGATCCTGTTCCCCAGCCTCACACCTCCTGGCCAGCAGAGGAAGACTGGGGGTGAGGCGCAGTCAGCCAGCAACGTGAACAAATACGTGGAGACGTTAACATTTACAAAGTGCACAAAATAGCATATAGAAATTTAAAATAATAAAAACTAAGCTCATATTTTTAGACTGATTATTCATAAAGGATATATTTTTTAATACACATAAAGTATATTCCAATTCTCCTAAAATGCAAAGTATAGCCACAAATTTCCCAGAGGTCTCCTAAGTTGTTTTAAAGTATTGAGGGGCTGATGTTGTGGCTTAGTGATGCTGGCATCTCACTTGGGCTGGTTCCTGTCCTGGCTGCTCAGCTCCAGCTAATGGCTTGGGAAAGCAGCTGAACATGGCCCAAGGGCTTGGGCCCCTGCACCCACACGGAGAGACCCAGATGAAGCTCTTGCCTTGTGGCTATTCTGGGAGTGAACCGGCGGATGGAAGCCCTCTCCTCTCCCTCTCCTCTCCCTCCCTCCCCTGTGTCTCTGCCATCCATGCGGGAGACCCGGACTGAGATCCTGACATTCAGAGTGAGCTAGCACATGTGAGCTCACTCTCTGCCTCTGTCACTTAATTTAAAAGTATATACATATATAAATAACTTTCCAATATGAAATGGGAACCTGTGCAGGGATGAGTAGAGAATAAAAGAGGGGCAAAAAAACAAAAACCAAAAGCCACAACTTAGTCATACACATTAAAGAGGAGAGAGCCCTGAGTGCACACAAACGCTATTGTCACATACGCGGAAGCCACCATCGGCCCTGCCTGTGCGACAGGTGCATGAGTCATGAACAGCAGCTTCAGGGAACTTGACAGCCACAGGAAGAGACTTCGCTGGGACTCCAGCTCTTAGCTGTGAAGAGCGTGCCCCTTAATTTGCCTCGTTAGTCACTTAGTAATTTTTAACTCTGAACCTATGCTCCTAAAATATTAGTCAGCTTTAATAACTCAAAACGTTTCAGTCCTATAAGGCTTATGTCTACTTGAAATGGGACATACAAACAGCCTGGTCCCACAGTCCTCTCCCTAAACCCCCAGACCAGGTGTGCAGAGGCAGCACCTGGCCCCCCAGCGTGGCTGGGGGGGAGGCGCATCTTCTGTGACCTCTGTTCTGTAGTACATCTGTGCAGTGTACATTCTCATAGCATCCCTTACTGTGTTGCCGGCATCTGGACGATACGGACGCTACCCTATGAATGCTGCAAACGGTCACAGCTTCAGGAAAGCCTAGAGAAGTCAGAATGGTAGGACTGAAGCCCAGTACCCTTACGTGATGCCCTCAATCAACAAACTTCCTAAGCACATCCGTAAGTGTGTCTACTCACATCCTCGTCTCGCCACAAGTTTATCACTGAGCTGAGCGGGGATGGCACGCTCCTGGCAAGCACAGCCACCTCCCCTCTGGTGCAGCCCCACCACTGCAGGCAGGCTGGGGTGGGGGGATCACCAGGACCCGCCCCAGCCCAAGAGCCACTCTTGAGACACTACTGCAAGCACAGCTGCTCGCGGCTTCCCTCCAGGCTTTACAGAAGGCCTCGTTCAAGGCCATCATTTTATAGCGAGCCAGATTCCGGCTTCCTGTTCCCTCCCTCTGGACTTAAGCAACACCACACAGGAGGTCTAAATCCTCCTCTTACCTGTTCAGTCCCCAATTTCTTTTTAAAAGATTTGTTTATTTGAAAGACTTGAGAGACAGAGAGAATGAATCCTCCAACCACTGGTTCACTTCCCCAGTGGCCGCAATGGCTAGGGCTGTGCTAGGCCAAAGCCAAGAACTTCTTCCAGGTCTCCCACGTAAGGGCAGGGGCCCAAGCACTTGGGCCATCCTCTGCTGATTTCCCAGGTGCATTAGCAGGGAGCTGGGTTGGAAGCGGAGCAGCCAGGACTTGCCCATAAGGAATGCCAGCACTGCAGGCGACGGGCTTTACCCACAACACAACAGCGCTGGCCCTCAATCCCCAATTTTTAAAGACTATGTTCAAGTCTGTTTCCTCCACAGACATCCAACTTCTGAGGGGGTTCTCTTGAAGGAAACAAACACAACATCATGAACTCAGAATTAAGAACAAGGTGACATTGGAGAGGCCGGAAAGCAGAGTTCTATGGTTTGTGGTAAATCCCCTGCTAGCCACAGAATCAATGGATATGAATGGGAATCCCAACTCCACTCCTTACTAGTGGGCTGCAGGAAGTTGTCCGGCCCGAGTTTCCATGTTCTTGTCCATAAAATGGAAACTCTGCCTTGCACCTTGGAGGACTGCTGTGGAGCCCACTGGATTTCTCATTTTCATTAATGCTCACCGAAGTGCTTTACTGCGCTACACACCCTGACTCAGGGCTCCCTACCTCTCTTTATGGGGTCAGGCCAAGGCTGTGAGCAGCGTGGGAAGGGCCACAGGCACCCAGGGCACGCCCTCTAAGAGGCTTCTCACCGCCCTGATCCTGATGCAGGGTTTCAGGCGCCAGGACGCTGCTGGGCAGCTGGAACTTTCCGGAGGGTCACTGCCTCCTCGTCACCATCAGGATGAATTAGTTAGGGTGCCCATGCTGAGAACTGCTCCCAGACCACATACAGTCTGCTCACCAACAGTGCCTCTCACACACCTGGCGTGTGCAGCCACCACCACTACTCAGTTCAAACACACTTCCACCTCCTGAGAAGAGCCCTTGTGGCCCTGAAAGCCACTCCCTTCCATCCCACACCTCCAAAACTCAAGTGCAGCTTCTTTGGACCCTGAATGTTTCTCATACCTGGAGTCATCGGAAATTTGGTCTGCTGACCGAACGTCGTGCCCTTCACTTGTTTCAGGTTACGTGAGCTGTAGCACGCATCGGCACGTGGCTCCAGGTAGGGCTGACTGCCGCTCATCACGTGGATGGGCACAATGTGCCCCCATGCACCGGCTGCTCCCACCTGAGTAGTGCTGGTGTGAATGGCTGGGCACACACTCCCCCATCCCTTTTTTAAAAAACAATTTATTTGAAAAGTCAGAGTCACAGGGAGGGAGAGGCAACGCCAGAGAGAGACAGACAGAGAGACACAGTCTTCCTCAGCTGGTTCACTCCCCCAGTGGCTGCATCCGCCCTGTGCCCATATGAGACGCTGGTGCTGCAGGTGGCACCAGGCCACGGCGCCAGCCCCTCACTTTCCTCCTCTTGAGTGGGCCGTATGCTAACTCTGGTTTTACCTGCAGGCAACCAGCAGCCACTCTGCCTTCCCACCAGCAACCTGTAACTGCTCCAGCTGCTCTGCCTCTTCGCCTACGCTCTGATCTGCCCGACTGGGGCAAAGGAGTCATCTCCGGGTTCTGGTTTGCACTTCCCTGGTGCCTGCGGATGTCGAGCGTCTTGCCGTGTGTTTGTTGGCATCCTTCTTTTACTACTCTCATTAAGTCATCTCCAACAGAATGAGATCTGGAGGAAAGACATTCACTCCCACGTGGCTGAAGGCTCCAAGCCCTCAGACTCCACCTGCACTAGTGGGGAATCCACATCAGGTCCCATGGGAACCACCACCCACCATCACGGCGTGGATGAGAATGTATCTAGGGTGGCTGGGCCAGACCCAGCTCAGGTTCTCATCCAAACCACATCTGCCTTTGAGTCCCCTGATCCGCCCTGCCATAGGGACCATGCCCCACGGCTATGCACGGCTGTGCACGTGACCGGAGCCACATGTTCTTGGGCTTCCCTAACCTCCCTCCTCACTACCTGTGTGTTAGAACTGAATGCTTTTGTTGCCGACCTT
This sequence comes from Sylvilagus bachmani, assembly GCA_015711505.1. Taxonomy (NCBI): domain Eukaryota; kingdom Metazoa; phylum Chordata; class Mammalia; order Lagomorpha; family Leporidae; genus Sylvilagus; species Sylvilagus bachmani. The sequence continues at coordinate 4,226,356 of CM027397.1, forward strand.
TCATTTCAGACCTAGCACAGAGCTAGGAACAGAGTAAGAACCGCACATCCATCTGCAGGAGGACCTCTGTGAGCAGCTCTTGTGAACAAGGATGGCAGCAGCAGCCGAGGCACTGCCCGGGCCAGTTGTCCTGTGTGATGGCTATGGCCGAGGAGCCCTGAGAACAAGGAGGCCTACACCCTCCCCTTGAGTTGCCAGGACACATTCTTCAAAGAAAAAAAAAAAAGACTAATTTGAGTGACTGTAAAAACTGAGTTTAAACAACATAATTTTCTGTTCACACACTTCAAAACTTAAAAGATTAAGGGGCTGGCGCTGTGATGCACTGAGCTAAACTGCATCCTGTGACAGTGGCATCCTGATCAGGGCACCAGCTGGAGCCCCAGATGCTCTCCTCTGATCCAGGTCCCTGCTAATCCGCCTAGGAAAGCTGCACAAAATGGTCCAAGTGTTGTTCCTGCCATCCATGTGGGAGACCCAGCTAGAGCTCTGGGCTCCTGGCTTCAATCTGGACCAGACCTAGCTGGTTCATCTGAGGCAACCTGGGAAACGAACCAGCGGATCGAAGATCTTTCTGTCTTTTCCTTTCAAAATAAATAAATCTTTAGAAAAACACACTTAGAATATTTAAGAGAATGAGCAAGTATAATAAAGTACAGTCAAAGTGGGCAATGGGGTTTCCAATCTGCACCTGGGTGGTGCCCACCAGAAAACCTGAAAGCACGCAGCGCTCTGCGGACCAGCCCTGATGTGCTGACACAGCGGTCACGCGTGGAGTCTTCCGCAGTCATGGAACAGCCCGTGGACACACGGTTACTTAAAGTGAGAGAAGGAACGCTTTTCTTACAACTCTATGGACAAGTACAACATGGAACACCCGAACACTTTAGGAACTTACACATATTTATACCATAGGCCTATGTGATACATAGGTTTTTATGGTACATGCTTATACACACTTTATAAGCTATGATTTATACATTTAAAGCCTCTCCACAATTATTATAGTTAAGGTCTTTCCTGCACCAAAAAGGACAAAAACGTGCTGGAGTGAGCCATGGCCACCAACAAACTGAACTAAGAGAAGTCACCTGCCAGAGCGGACGGCATCCATCACGTGGCCAATTCCAGGAGGCAACTTTTGCCGATGTCACTGTGAAGCTGCACAGGAGAGCTGGCACACACGGCCATTAGTGCTCCCAAGTGCAGCTCTGAAGTCTTGACTTGGAAGAAAACGGCAAGACAGCCCTTACCCAGGCCTCAGACTATATGCTGCTTTGCTAATATTTAACACCATTCCTTATGTGGCTGAGGCATCATGGCCAGGATCATCTGACTGCCACAAAATAAAGTATGTTAGGGAAGCTTATCTCTTTGACATACAATAAATTAAATAGTCACATTAGGCCACAGAGCTGTCAGACTGCTGGGGACCAATGACCAGCCATTAAGCAGTTGGGTGACCTTAGCAATCACATACTCTCTTTGAACCCAGGTTCGCTACCTGAGAAACGGAAGTAGAATTAACAGCACTGCCCCACAGGGCTCTGGCAGGATCACAGGAGTGAGAAATTACGAGGTGCTACAGCAGCCTGGCATACAGCAGGCACTGTGTAAAGGAAGTAGGCAACAGGTACCCTGAAATCCCCTGTATTTGAGGGAAGGATTTTCATCTCTTTTAAAGCAAGCGTAACCTATAAAGAGATTTTTGACCAAAACCAAGAGCTCTGGCCTAGCAGTTCTCACCCACTCTGGTATTTTTTTTTTAATTTTTATCCAGACATTAGGAATATATCTGTACTTTTTTTTTTTTTTTGGTGAGTTAATAACGTATCTTAAAAAATACTTCAGAAAAGCCGGCGCTGCGGCTCACTTGGTTAATCCTCTGCCTGCGGTGCTGGCACCCTGGGTTCTAGTCCCAGTTGGAGTGCCGGATTCTATCCCGGTTGCTCCCCTTCCACTCCAGCTCTCTGCTGTGGCCCGGAAAGGGCAGTGAAGGATGGCCCAGGTCCTTGGTCCCTGTACCTGCATGGGAGACCAGGAGAAGCACCTGGCTCCTGGCTTCAGATTGGCGCAGTGCCAGCCGTAGTGGCCATTTGAGGGGGTGAACCAATGGAAGGAAGACCTTTCTCTCTGGCTCTCTCTCAGTGTCTAACTCTACCTGTCAAAAAAAATACTTCAGAAAATTTTTTTTTAGTTCTTCATTTAAAGACTTTCTAGTTGAATTCTGAGTATCAACAAGACAAAATTCTGATATATACATATATATATATATATTTTAAAGTTTCACAATCTATATACATCCTGTCAACAGAAAAGAAAGTCTATGATTTTCTAAGTCCTGTGATGGTGAGAAAATGAAATCTGTTTTGTACCCAATTTAAGAAACCGGCCCAAACAGTCTCACAAAATGAAATAATGTAATAGGCGACTCCAGTGGGACAGAGCCCACACCTATTTAGTGCTGAGTGGTAAGGAATTCAAAGAAATTTGTAAATTCCCCAAAGTCCTGTTATTTCTTGAGAAATAAGTGAGAACAATTTTAATTTTTCTCTGCTTTAAAGATGAAGAGAATGATTCAAAGACTCTTTCAGATATTTCTGCCAAAGTATGTTTAGTGACCACCTCTGTTTTCTCTTCCAGCCTTTTCAATATTTTCTAAGTTTTAAAAATAAATGTTGTTTGATTTAGGGATAAAACTAGAGTTGACTCCAAATGCAGCTTCCTCTGGAGCGAGCACTGCAAGGTCAGTGTGCTGCCCCAAGGGGAACCACGTGAGACAGAACCTCTGTGTGTGTGGCCAGAGACAGTGGGGGGAGGGTGGGTAACATGGATTTGACTTTATGACTTTTTATTTTACAATTAAACATGTGGTTTAGGATCTCTTCCCTGGGGCCGGCGCTGTTAACGCCCTCGCCTGATGCGCCGGCATCCCATATGGGCGCTGGTTCAAGACCTGGATGCTCCACTTCCCATCCACCTCTCTGCTATGGCCTGGGAAAGCAGTAGAAGATGGCCCAAGTCCTTGGGCCCCTGTAACTGTGTGGGAGACCCAGAAGAATCCCCTGGCTCCTGGCTTTGGATCGGCGCATCTCCGGCTGTTGCAGCCAACTGGGGAGTGAACCATCGGATGGAAGACCTCTCTCATTCTCTCTGCCTCTCCTCAGGTCCTTAACCACCAAACTTTGTGGGAAGAAACGGACAAAGTGAAAACCAAAACCCAGAGCCCTGTAGGAGGGATTTGGCAGGTAAGTGATTATTATTATTTTTTTAAAGATTTATTTATTTATTTGAAAGTCAGAGTTAAACAGAGAGAGGAGAGGCAGAGATATATAGAGAGAAAGAGAGGTTTTCCATCCAACGGTTCACTTCCCAATTGGCCGCAATGGCTGGAGCTGCCCTAATTTGAAGCCAGGAGCCAGGTGCTTCCTCCTGGTCTCCCATGGGGTGCAGGGCCCAAGGACCTGGGCCATTCTCCACTGCCCTCCCGGGCCACAGCAGAGAGCTGGACTGGAAGAGGAGCAACTGGGACTAGAACCCGGCACCCATATGGGATGCCGGCGCTGCAGGCGGAGGATTAACTGAGTGAGCCATGGAGCCAGCCCTGGTGACTTTCAACAGCAAAACTTTTGTTTTTTAAAGATTTACTTTATTGATTTGAAAGGCAGAGTTACAGACAGAGAGCAGGAGAGACAGATCTTCCATCTACTGGTTCACTCCCCAGATGGCTGCGATGACCTGAGCTCAGCCAGGCCAAAGCCAGGAGCTGCATATGTGTGTCCCCCTGAGTGCAGGGGTCTAAGTACTTGGGCCATCTTCTGCTGCTTTCCTAGGTGCATTAGCAGGGAGCTGCATCAGAAGTGGAGCAGTTCCTATATGGGATGTCAGCGCTATAGGCGGCAGCTTAACCCACTATGCTGCATCAGCTCTCAATGCCAAAACTTTTATACTGTCCCTAGAAGAAAGAGAAGAACACATCCACCATAAAATAGAACTACAAGACAATCGAACCCTTATAGAAAGAATCCTTCATGAATGAGAAGAGATACAGTGACAGCATCCACAGGATTAGGTCAAGAACAAACACCGCAATTACTGTATAAATGACAAAAGAATAAAAAAAAAAAAACCTTTAAAGCCAGTTTGCAAACTCTAACAAAAACTGAGTGAAAATTGGCAAAGCAGCTGAAGAAACATTCTTCCAAAGATGACTGGCAGATGACAAGTAAGAATATGAAAAGATGTTGTTCAACATCATTAGTCATTAGGGAAATGGGAATGAAAACCAAGTGAGACATTACTTCACACTCACCAGGACGGCTACGACAGAGAATAAAGCAAACCCCAAATGGACGACAACAAGTACGGACAAGAATGTGGGGAAACCAGAGCTTCCTACTCTGCTGGCGGGTAGGGAATATGGTGCAGCCATGCCGAAAACAGCCTGGCAGTTCTTCAAAGGGTTCAATTTAAAGTCATCACACAGGCAGCAGAACACTCCAGAGGACGTATCCAAGCGAGGGAAAACTGCATATGTACACACACGCCCACAGCAACATCTATTTTTAATAGATGGAAAGGTGGAAACCACCCAAATATCCTGCAGCTGATAGGTGCGTGAGCAAAATGCTGCCTATCTATGGAGCATTAGTCACCCTAACAGGAAATGGAACATTGATACAGACGACATAAATGAAACGTGAAATGCCTACATCAAGGGAAGGAAACCAGCGCGAGGCACCGCATAGTGTATGATCCCATATATGAGCATAACCAAACCTACAGAAAGTACACTAACTGGCACTGGGCACTGGGGCACAGTGGGTTAAGCCGTTGCTTGGAGTGTCCACGTCTCATACTGGAGCACCTGGTGTTAAGTCCCAGCTGCTCCACTTTCCATCCAGCTTTCTGCTAATGTGACTGGGAAGGTGGCAGAGGACGCCTCAAGTGCTTGACTGGACTCGTCACACACGTGGGAGACCTGGATGAGTTCTGGGTTTCTGGCTTCGGCCTGGCTCAGCCTTAGCCCCAGCGGCTGAAGGCATTTGAGGAGTGAACCAGTGGACGGATGATCTCTTGATCTCTTTCTCTCCCTGTCACTCTTTCAAACAAAAAAATTTTTACATAGAGTGTATTGATCATTGCACACAGCTGGGGGTGGGGTTAAGTAAGAAATGACAGCTGACGGGTACAGGGGTTGATGACATTTTAACTTTGTGGCAGTAAATGCACAACATCATGAATGCACTAAACATTAAACTTTACAATTTAAATTGGTGAATTTATATGTGAATTGTAATTTGTTATAAAAATGTTGAAATCAAAACTTAAAGGGACTTTTTAAAGATGAGTTACAGAGAGAGGTAAAGACAGAGAGGTCTTCCACCTGCTGGTTCACTCCCCAAATGGCCATAACGGCCAGAGCTGAGCCAATGCAAAGCCATGAACTTCTTCCAGGTCTCCTACATAGGTGCAGGGCCCAAGGACCTGGGCCATCCTCTGCTCCTTTCCAAGGTGCATTAGCAGGGAGCTGGGCAGAGCAGCTAGGACTTGAAATGGTGCCCATATGGGATGTGGGCACTGCAGGTCATGGTTTTAACCCACTGCACCACAGCACTGGCCCTGAAAGTAACTTTAAGGTACCATTTATGAGGGCTGGCATCACGGTGCAACAGGCTAAGGTGCCGCTTGTGCAGCTGGCACCCCACATGCTGAGTGCCAGTTCACATCCCACCTACTCCACCTCTGACCCAGCTTCCGGCCGATATGCCTAGGAAGGCAGCGGGTGATGGCCCCAGTACCTGGGCCCCTGCCACGCACACGGGGGACCAGGATGGAGTTTCAGCCTAGCCCACCTCCGGCCATTTAGGGGAGAACCAGCAGATGGAAGATTTCTTTCTGTCACTCTGCCTTTGCAAATAAATCCTTAAAAAATTTAACAGGACAAAAAAAGCACACAATAAAAAAAGGCTTCTAAAATGAAAAATACAAAGTAGTGTTGACAGAAATGAAGCCTCAACTAAATCAAAGGACACAGCCGCCGCCATGGTATTGAATAGTCAACACTGTCAAGATGTCAGCTCTCTGTCAACTCAGCTGTGAAGTCAATGCGTCCCTGGTGAAAATCCCCGGAGATTTCTTCCTGCAAACTGACCAGCTGATTCTAAAATACGTGGAAAGTCAAAAGTCTCGGCAAGGCCAAGCCATCCTGACCAGGACCAAGGCTAGAGGAATGCTCCTGCCAGCTACCACAACACTGAGACCACAACAGGCAAAATGCTAGGAGCTGCCTGGGAGGTTCTGAGACACATCTGATGTCTGTCCTGCTTTTGGACACCACAGCTCCTGAACCCCTCGGAACCTCACTCCCCAAGGCGATGACGTCTTTCTGTATAACGAGTGAGTGCCTAAGGCAGGGGCTGGCTGCCTGTGGACCAGAAGGTTCAGCCCCGTCCCCACTAGGGGAGGTCACGCCCAACAGGCAAGCTTCCGCAGAACCTAAAAGATGTGATATGCGGAGAGCCTGGAACACAAGGAGGCTCCTGGAGGGTGGCACCCGGAGTGGGGCTCCTGGCTCCTTCCCACACAACCATGCCCTGTGTAGCTCTTCCTGTGTATCCTTGTAACATCCTGCCTAACAAACCCACACACGTCAGAAGTGTTTCCCCAAGTTCCTGAGCCATGGTAGCAAATCAGTCAAGCCCGAGGAGGGGGGAAGGGAGCCCTCTGGACAGGAGTACAGGTGACAACCTCTTTGGTTGGCATCTGAAGCAGGGGCCGTCTGGGCAGGTCCTCTCCTCGGGGGACCATCTGCTGCTCCAGGCTCTGAGAACTGAGTGGAAGCGGAGGACACCAGACGCTGCCACGGGAGGACGCTTACATGGGTGTGGGAATCTGCCAGGCACTTGTGAGAGAAACCGAGGCTCCTCCTCGGACTCTGACTGACGGAGAGGCAGAGAGGACCACGATGGTTCGCTAAGGCACGGAGAGAGGCTCACTCGGGAGGTCACGAGGCAGTGGCAAGCACTGCTGAAACCACTCGACCAATCTGTTCCAAATAAGAACTCCAATTCTCTATGTTCTTCTAATGCTTCACAGCATGCTACATAAATGTCAGTTTTACCAGTTCTTCATTTCCCCACACAAACAGTAAATGCTGCTGGCAACACTTTTATGGATTGTGGAACAATAGCCAATTTTTCCTACGGAATATTAAGATGACGGCATGGTTTCAACCCACACAGCCATCTTTACGGTCCCATTACTGTGCAGAACTGGGACTGCCTGTATTCAGTACTAGTGAGCTAAGTGTACCATGGAAGGAGTAACAGAGTGATCACAAAGACGGAGGGAGAAAATAAAGGTAACAGGAGTGGTTAACGAAATGGGGAACGAAGATACAATGGGCAGAGCTGAGGAACCGCTCACGAATCATCAAGGAGGAAACGGATGCTCTTACAGAGCTGGACTGTCCACTTCATGGCAAGGTCAGCGAGGAAAACTGGCGCTGCTTTACTGAGTTCTCAAATGTTGGCGAGTCCGTGAAGTGGCAGCGGAGAAGCCTCCTCACGGCCTCGCCTGGGCGGGGAGCCATGGGCACCTGGCCTCATTTCATCTCCGACAACCCGCAGGGTGTGGCCAGCCCACTCACCCAGGGGAAGTGCTGCCCAAGGTCACACCACAAGTTGACAGCAGCAACATAACACTGAGCACCGTGGGTGTCAGGCAGTAGGGGAAGTAAAATGTGGCCTGGCCTCACCATCCTCTGCCCCAGGATCCTTCCTGGGCTCCAGTTGGGCAGGGCGAGCTCAGAGGCCCAGGCGGCACAGATGCCCCTGCCACACCAACCCTGGCTCTGTCCTGCTTGGCTCTGAGGAACACTGCCAGGGACCCACGACCCAACACAGCTGCCTGTGGAGGCCATCACCAAGAGTTCCCTCAGGGCCTAGCAACCCCCTCCCATAAGGCAATGCTGCGCCCTGAAGATCACAGGGTAAAATTCCACTCAGGGGCGGCCGCAGAAGAAACAAGTGTGGAGAAGGCACTTGGCAGCAGTGGACACCTCACAAGACCCGCGGTTCTAGGTGGGAGCACGGCAGCACAAAGGCTGAGTGGACGTGACCCCTCCCTGACTTCCAGTACCACTGGCATCCACGGCCAGGACCCAGGTGAAACCACCCTCCACGGGGCCTGCTGACCGTCAGCACTACACCGCTGGCCCTGCCTGGACACTGACTGTGACCTTTCACCCCCTTCCTGACAAGATCCCCACGGGGGGAGTCCTGTGTTCTTCCTCTCCCGTGACCCCTTCTGGGTTCTTGCACAGCTTGGTGAATATACTAAAGGGAACGAAGGTCACACTTTATCAGTGAATTCTATGTGAACAGTGTGTCGATTAAGCTGTCGTAAAAATGTTAAAGAATTCATTTTCAGGTTCTACAGGAGCACAGAGACTTTTCTTTTCCCAGAGAAATGATAGAGAGTTTGAAGTGTCCACCTGTTTCCGGAATCACACACTAGCCCACATGGGAGAAAAAAATGCTCCAACCAGACACTTGCCAAATGCAGAGGCATCCCGTGCTCGCCGCGGACAGCTGCATCGAGGACATCTGTGGAGGCCCTTCCCTTTCACTGGAAGTTGCTGCAACCAGGTCTTCAATGCCACAGCCGCCTGATGCGGGGGCTGTCCTCAGGCAAGGTCCCGGCAGCTGTGCCTGCTCCTCCCCCGCATTCTTTGGCCAATCGTGCCAGAGACGCCTTCCTGGCAGCTGGGGCCCGGCCATGTGATCTAAATGGGGCCAGCGGACACGAGGGACTGTGCGCTAGGGCTCTGGGCAAAGGTTTCCTCCTTTGTACACGGGCCCATCTAGGAAGACAACGCCTTTGGGAGCAGGAAGAAAGGTGTGATCACTAGTTGGCAGCTGCTCTGGAACCAAGAGGAAATGAAAAGAAGCAGAAAAGAGGAACTCGGGTCCTTAGTGAGGATTAACTACCTGGGAACCCCCTACTCCCGGCCTAACAAGGAATAGCAGGCATGCGGAGAGCTTAACTCAGGACTCGTCAAGTATTACGTTATTCTGGGCAAAAGCGTCCTGAATTGCTCACATAGCAATGTGAACACAGCAATGGATAAGGTGACGCAGGACGGGTATCTGAATGCAAACACTGGGGGGCAGGCGCTTGGCCTAGCGATTAAGACCTTGTCTGGGACACCCACATGCCATATGGCAGTGCCTACGTTTGAGTCCAGCTCTGCTCCTGATTCCAGCTTTCTGCTAAGCGTGTACCCTGTGAGGCAACAGGCAATGGCTCAAGTACTTGGGTCCCTGCCACCCATGTGGGAGATTAACACTGAGTTCCAGGCTCCTAGCTTCAATCTGGCCAATTGTGGGCATTTGGGGAGTGAACTAAGGAGTGGGAATTTCTACCTCCCATGTAAATAAATTAAATGGAAATATCTAAAGCTAAAAATCGGCAACTGTTCTGCTGCAGCCTAACAGAAACCAACTGCAAGACCTGTGAAAATTTTGAAACTTATATACATATACACAGTAGTATCTCTTCAGTTTTATACAAAATTAATAATGTAAGTACGTTTTATAACTAAGTTACAAATACCACTATCAAGAGGCAGTAACTGTGCCTCAGAAAATGAGAAAGGAACAATCTATCTTTGTTATTTTTCTTCCTATGAATTGTCCACTACTATCCTACAGAGGGACTTGAAACAGACACAGGGTGTTATTTTTCAGACTTATTTAATTGAAAGGCAGAGCAACAGAGAAGGAGAGGCAGAGACAGAGAATCTTCCATCTCCTGGTTTACTCCCCAGACTGCAATAGCCAGGCTCAAGTTAGGAGCCAGGGAACTCCACCCAGGTCTCCCATGTGGGTGCAGGGGCTCAAGCATGTGGCTCATTTGCACTACTTTCCCAGGAGCATGAGCAGGGAGCTGGATCAGAAGTGGAGCAACCAGGACTCACACCAGCGCTCTGATATGGAACACTGACTTCGCAAGCAGCAGCTTGACCTGCTGTGCCACAATGCCAGCCCTGAAAGGTGTTATTTTAGTCTAAAAGTTTAGCAGCAAAGTAAAAACTGGGGAAATCAAAGAAGTATATACAGGCCTACAAAAGCAAGCCTTAGTGAGGTAGCGTGTTATCACCGACCAGCGGTAGAAGAGAGCATCAGCAACCATGAGGTCATGAGAAACCTGAAGTGGAAATCGCTCCCATTCACTCTGAGCACCAGCGGCACCCACACGGGGGCTTCCCAGAGTAACACAGTCAGCTCACCAGGGAGTTCGAAGCTTCTGTTTATGATAACACCGTTGCCATGGAAACACCTGACTCAACTTTGTGGACTCACAGCTGAATAAAGTAAGGTGTGGAACAGAGTCTTATTTAAACAGCGGCAAACCCCATAAAACATGGAGAAGGCAAACTGGACAACGGTGAATCAGCACCATATGTTTTAATGGAAGGAGCACATTTCCCCCCGATCCTGACACAAATGGGTTTTCCTTTTCAATGTCGTCCTATTTTGGGAACCCTGTGGCCATCGCGACTCCCCCCCAGGCCCTAAGGTTTGCCATCGGCTCCATCGACAGAAGGCAGTCTGTACTTCTTTCAAATGACTAAGCTTGCAACACAGCTCACCAGGTCACACAGCGAGCACAAGCCAGGGTTTCAAAACTCTCCTTGCCTGCAGCTGACTCGGTTACCAGGGAGGACTGACCTTCTCACTAGAGTAACTTCAGGTATACGTTCTGCCTCTGGTCAGTACAGAGCTGTCCGAGAACACGAATGAGAGCACAGGTCAGCTCTGCGCCAGAGCCCAGCCCTGCCCCGTGCTGCCCCTGGACGGGTCAGTGGAGTTTCCTGGCCAGTCCTGAGACGCCTCAACGCAAGCGGACCTGAAACGGTGAGAATCCCTGGAACCTCCACGTGGTGATGGTGACGTGTGCTTCTCCCCCACCTCCCCTCCCCACCTTTTAACAGAAGAGCGCACTTTCAACACTTTACCGGCTCTTTCCTCTGGCTCTCTGAGCCTTTCACATTACGCCAGCAGTTTTACCCTTCGTACATATTCGTAAACATATTCCAAAGTTGTACAGACGAGGGGTGATCTGTGGACTCTGCCCTCCTCACAGAGACGGCAGCAGAGAAGTGGCACTGTAAGTAGAAACCAGCTTCCTCTGCTGCCAGGGCTGCCCAGGGTGTGGCTGCCCCTGCCCCTGCCCCTGTACAGGAGAACGATTCATACCAGCAAAACCGGAAAAATCACAACAGAAGGCAACTGTGGACACGGCGGGAGCCAAGAGGGAAACGTAAAGGAGCTGGGTTTTCCACCAGGTGAGTCACAGGAGCAACTCGTGCCATGCGCTGCAGGCCTCACTTCCCCCACCCCAGGTCACGTATGGAGGTCAAGGCTCCCTGGGGCTCCCGGGACCAGAGGCGATGGGCAAAAGGCAGAGGCTGGAGTTCCTAGAAGAGCCAAGAGGCCAAGTCTGGAAGGCCCCTGGCCTGCCCTCCGACGAAGCCTCAGTGGACCATTGCTCTCCTTTCCATCCTGGACTGGGGCCACCGCACGCATTCTCATCAGGGTTCGTGGGATAACAATTGGGGTTCTGCATAACAGAGGGTCAACTCACCCAGCTCAGTCGACACGGGGGACCCAGTGGCAATCTCACCGATCTTGGCCACTCCATCGTAGTAGGCTTTTCCTGCCAGGATCATAGCTAGATGGGAAAGCAACACAAAATCAACACTTTAACAGGGACAGGGGAAGTGAAGTGAGTTTTTTTTTTTCCCCAAACATCCCTCAATCCCTTCTGGCTGCACGGAGCCTTGGGCTGCGGCAGGTATGGCTCTCAGAAGGCAGCCCTTGTGCCACCCACAGGATAGCCCATGGATTCTCGCTGCAGACCAGTGACGGAGACTCTTTCAGCAGCAGGTGCCGCGTCCAGAAGGCACCGCGGTCTCCTGAGGCCGGCTCCAGAGGAAACGTGCCCCTAGCCCGCAATCAGGCTGGGAACTCAGCCACCCGCACAGCCCACTACTCAGGGGGACTCGCGAGGGCATGGTCCAGGGACCTGGGCCTGGGACGGCGTTTTACCCTTTCTACTGAAAGGGCCATTCTGAATCACAAGCAACTAAACTGTGGCTAGGAAAATTTTATGATATTTGAAATAAAGTTATTCTTCAAAAAATAGAATTTTCTGAAATAACCAAATGTTCTACTCCCCCCCCCCTTTTTGGTGTAGATTAGGAAATATTTGTTTTTGCTATATGAGTTCCAATTATTTTTTTTTAAAGATTTTATTTATTTGAGAGGTAGATTTACAGACGGTGATAGTGAGAGACAGAGAGAGAGAGGTCTTCCTTCCATTGCTTTACTCCCCCAGTGGCCGCAACAGCCGGAGCTACACCAATCCGAAAGCCAGGAGCCAGGTGCTTCTTCCTGGTCTCCCACGTGGATGCAGAGGCCCAAGGAGTTGGGCCATCTTCTACTGCTTTCCCAGGTGACAGCAGAGAGCTGGATTGGAAGAGGAGCAGCCAGGACTAGAACCGGTGCCCATATGGGATGCCGGTGCCACAGGCGGAGGATTAACCTACTGCGCCACAGCGCCGGCCCCAGAGTTCCAATTATCTTAAAGATGGTATTTCCCCCTTTACCCGATTCTGAAGACTGAACAACAACCATGCGCCCTCCTTTCTGAACCAACGCCGCTCATCTATAGAACACCCTACAGGGGAAGCCCTGAGCGGACAGGAGGTGGCCGCTCAGACCACTGGCCTCTGCCGCTTTACCACAAGCTCGGTTTGAGGACATCACTGGAACTGGACAAGCCAGCTTTTCTACAAGACCTGGCCTGATCCATGTGATTTTGGAGAAAATAATTCATTTTTTTTAACTCAAAGATTGGATTCACAAGTAGAAATCAGTTTTTCCTATAGCTCTGGAGACGATTGCTTGTGGAGACTAAGAGCTCCTTGTCCAGCCCCTTCCTTTCACTGACAAGAAAACCACAGGCCACCCCAGCTGTTTTTGCCTCAGTTTATAAGGGGCATTGTTTTTAAAGGTGGATTTTAAAAAACAAGCCCTGGGGGAAGGGGCACAGAACTAACCCATGCACAGACTCAGCTCAAGGTACTGTAGGTCCGAAAAGTCATGTTTGTATGGCAGGTTATTTTGGGACTCGTTACAGAGTTTAAAAGAATTATAAAAGGCACAGCTTTTACTAAACGTGCATACACAAAAAGGGAACGCCACGTTCTGCTGCACTACTCTAAGACTAAGGGTGACCCGAAGAATGACTGTAAAAAGAACAGCAATGATAGGCACATACGGGGACTTTTCAAGTCACTGCTCGGCTAACCTATCCATCAGCCCCTCTCGCTAAGGGGGCAGATTGGACACTTTGGGACGTGCCAAGGTCGGTGGTGAGTCAGCTAAGGCACTACACTTCCTTGGCTTTAAATCATGGTGCTTATTGACTCTGGTCTGAGCTACAGCTGAACGAAAGGTGACTCCAGCTAAAAACAAGGTTGTAGCCAGTACACTGTCAAGTTAATAGATGTAATATTTTAGGACCAAGATTTTAAACTGCAAAGCACTGATAAGCAGAGGAGCAAACTAGTTGGAGAATGGCATGTAAGATTACACAATATTTGAACAAAATGTTTGGTTTGCCTCCACACATTAAATTGGAATTTTTCATTAACTGTTGACCTGCATTTAAAACCACACAATACCCTTTGGTCCTATAAAACATCTTTTCTTTTGTGATAAAGTAGATTACAATATAAATTATATAATTTGTTCAGGATAAAGAATAAAATGTTTTCATGATTTTGCCCTCCTTTGTGAAAACATTAAGACATTTTTTATCATTTATTGTTTTAAGGAATCAATCCTATTTTTCCTGTTTTCATGGTCAACACTTTCATCAATCCAGCTTCATCTACCTCCTTCAGCCAGGTAACTTCCTTATGATATGGTTTCACTGGGCTACTCCTCTGTTCAAGAGCCTTCAATAGCCCCCCACTGCCCACAGGTGAGCGCTGCACCCACAGGCTCATACAGATCTTCATCGCCTCGGCCTCTGATGAATCCCGGCCTGGGTGGTCCCCAACCATATCAAAGTGTGGTCTGGCCATGTGACTTGCTTTGGCCAATGAGGCATCAGCAAGCATGACTCCCACAGGGGCTTGATACCTCTTGGGACCCCTCTGCTACTGAGCGAGGTCCCAGTCTGGCCTCCCTAAAGAGAAGAGGCAGTTTGTGCAGACAAGGCCTCTCACCCAGGCCAGATGCCAGAGGGGATCCTAAGGCTCGGCTTGGATGCTCCACAGGTAGCAGTGTGTGCCTACTGAAGTCTGCGTCAGTAGCTCAAGTCCTGCAGGGCCTCCTGCCCTCTCGGTCCACACCGACCATCACTGCCCAGACTGCTGTGAGGCTGGTCTATGCAGTGCACGCACTGCCATTTAAGCTAACTGCTGAGTACATGGCTGGCTTCCCCAGCTTACTCCCAGTTCTCACCAAGGACTTCCCCAACTCGCCTCAGTTCCTCAATGACTTTGGAAAGGCACATCCAGAGGAGCTATGAATTCTGGGAACACTGACTGAAGTAGGGTACCATCTCCAGGAGCTGCTGGTGATAAGAACCCTTGCGGGGGGGGGAAGCCTCGTCACAGGCCAGGCTGTGGGAGTGGACTGACTCACTTGTAAAACTTGGTCTCAGAGAGGGAGTGCATTCTAGAAGGGGGAAAGTGGCTGCAGGTCACAGCGATCTCCTTCACAGGGACATCAGAAGCAATGCATCTGTGCCCTGTGATGAAGTAATACTGAGTCCTTAAGATGTCAGCAAGGCAGAGTCGGCGACGCCAAGCCCTGCTCCCCGGAGGGGGGAAGGCGCCTGCACAGGCACTGCTCCCGCTGCAGGGGAGGCAGAGGAACCCGGAGCTGCGCCCTTCCCGATGCCGACAGCAGCAAGCACAAGACGCAGAGCCGCAGAGCCAAGCGGCAGGCTGTCCTCGGCCCCAGTGACGACGACAGCAGTGCTCCTGGCACCCGGAGCCCAGCCTGCGCACCCTTTCCCCAGGTCACAGGCTCACTGTAAAAACAGCAATCGGGGTGTGGTGAGAGGGAGGACCCGGAGGCAAGGCAAAGACCCCAGACCTGATCGGAAGCCTTCACGTCTTAAACCGCTGGGAACTACATTTTCTAGCTACGTCACTTGGAGGTCTTTGTGAACCAGGGAAGAGGGTGACGCTGGGGTCTAAGTATTTTGGGTGGGGGTGGGGTGGTATACTTGCTACACAAGGAGAATTTTTTTGGCCATGTTACAGTCTGGTGCCTGTTAGCATCTGAAGTTTCCAAGGTGATCACTGACACATTTTAACATTTGCCCTTCAGCCGGGAAACACATGTGCAGGTGCCCATCAACATCCTCACTGGAAATGTCTTAAACTTAGTCAACAACTTTGGTTCACAAAGGGAGGCACACACCAACACCGGAACAGTTCTAAGTGAAGTACTCAGGTTGAAATGAGAATGCAAGTCCAGCCTTTAGCTCAGACGTTTTCCCATTCTGGCTGAACATTTCCCAAAGTGACCATCATCCAAGAGCAAGAGATTCTGCTACACAAATGAAAGAAGGACTAACAGTGCGGCAGGACACTAACCCAATTATGGTGAGTGCGTATGTTATATATGCCATCAGTTCACAAATAATTTGGTTTAAAAAGCACAAAACACACTTATGGCAATGCTGTCAAAGATTGAACTGGGTCAAAAACAGTAACTTGGCAGTTAAAATACATCATCTATGAGCTTCACTGTCATTCACTGACTCATTCCAAACACACTAACATCACTATGTACTATCATTACAAAGTTCCGTAGGTTAATTTCTATTACATGAAGATACTTTAGAAAATTAACATTGAGTACTTAAGATGTCAAGCAAATATTTACTGAATGGCTTTTTTGTCCTTTATACTGAAAATTAAAAAAAAAAAAAAAAAACAAAACCAAAGACTTACCACTAACAGCTTTCTCGTAATTTTTTCCTAGATTTATTAAATTCCGTAGCCCAGGATTGAACTGCTCCATAACATTCTAAGAAACAAACAGACAAAACAAAGCAATTAATAAAATATACAGTAGACTGAATAATCTCTATATTTAGTCACCAAGTGGCCAGGGCTAGCTCTGTTAGCTAACAATACAGTGACAGAGTAACTGATGACTTAAAAATCACGTGAGGCATGTATCGCCCTACCCCAGGAACAGGTGCGTGTAGTCCTGGTACTCTCCCAGCTGACCACAGCCAAGGACAACCTACTGTAAATGGAGCCAGCAGCAGACATTCAGGTCTCTGTCACAGCCCACAGGGACCATGGGCCCTGGGGTTAAGAGGATGATTAGTGGTTGTCATGCTAGTGTTAGGAAACAAGTGCACGATAAGCTACCTGTGCACTTAATTTATGATTAAGGGCAATGTTTTAGCTAATAAGCCTACAGAAATTCCCAAGAGATTTTGTTTTTACTCTGATTACTGGGGGAGGGTGTGTGGAGTAGGTATTACAGATGGCCTTGGAAACAGGCCCACCTTCAATCTTTCAAGGTGGTCACTGCATTTGTTTCTAGCAGCTGGTTTACTCGCTGAGGACTTGTGGTAAGCCCTGTGCATACGGTCCCCTACACCCGCCACTCCCTCCCTGGATTTCATGAGGTGGTTACCCATGGTTCTCATCTGTAAAGGTGCCATTCTCTAGAAAGTCACAAACAAGTGTTATGCCCATTTTAAGATGTGCAATTATTTAGAATGTTGGTTTAAACGTAAAGTATGCTGAATCTGAAGTACAGGGAACAAATTTTTCCCACAGTGCTGACCATGAACAAAGAGCTACATAGTATTAACAACTCCAAGTAGATGGCTCAAGTCTCCTGAACCCCCCTCCCGAGATGCGCACTCTTTGTGGATGACCATGTGATAAAAAGAAAGAAAAGGCACTGGGCTTTCACAGGGGGCAGACAAGGCTTCTCCAGGGTGAAGCAGGAGTTGGGAGAGAACAGGACTAACAACGGCTTCAGATTGAAAACAGGCACAAGTCTTTCTGCCAAGACCGCTTTCAACCAAGCTGCTGCATTGCCGTAGTTCTGAATGCTCTTAACTCCTCAGTTTGGGGCAGTAAAGGTCGGTTTCCTGCTACAGTGCGTGAGGCTCACCTCTCTACCACCTCGTTTCCCCTTCCCCCAGTCCTTACATGATGAATCCCAATTTTCTGGTAAATCAGTAGTGTCTGTTGTGACTATGTAAACACTGGTTACTTCAATACAAGGCACGGACTAAGGGTCACGTTTCCTTTCTCCTGGGGTCAGCAACCACCCCAGCAGCCCACGCTGGCTTAGCTTCTATGCAGCTGACGTTTCCCCCACACTCCCTCACAGCCAGCAGAGGCCCATCCATATTTGTCAAATGCACACAACTGTCAGCCCCCAGAACCTCCTCCAAGGACTGTGTGTCCTCTTCCTCGGTGTGGCCCGACTGTGCCTAGGCCTGCCTGGCTCCTGCCCTCGCACATCCCTGTCTGGTCACCCATGTCACAGCCCTCCTCAGTCGGCCCCGCTTCTCTCTCCTCTTTCTGCTGGGAACCATTCTCCAAAAACAGTCTAAGAAATGATGCACAAGAGGTAAACAGAGTCCTCATGTGTCTGAAGTTATTTTTACCTTGGCATTTACTTGGTATTTTGCTGAGTGAGGTGTAAGAGATTGAAATTATTTCCCTTAGATTTTTTTGAGATACTGCTCCACTTGTCTTTGGCATTCAGCTTTGCTCCTGAGACGTCAGCTGTCATTTCTCTTGGGATTTTTTTTTTTTTTTGGATAGTTTATTTTGGGAAGTCTTCCCTTTGTCCCTGCGTTCTGAAATTGCCTAATGCTGTCTCAGTGTGGGCAGTTTTTCATTTATATTACTGGACACTGAGTGGACCCCAGCCATGTGGAAAATTAAGTCCTTTGGGTCCAGACAACATTCTTATATCCTGTGTCTTCATTCTTTCTCTTTCTGGAACTCTGATGGGGATTTTACACATCCTGGATTTATTCTCTAGTCTCCTTCTTCCTAAGTCTTTTTACTGTATGTCTTGGATAGATATCCTTAGCTTTACATTCCAACTTTTCTATTTTTCAAGCTTTTGATATAGTTTTAATTTCTAAGAACACATTTTCAAAAGATTTATTTTATTTATTTGAAAGAGAGAGAGAGACAGAGAGAGAGAGGTCTTCCATCCGCTGGTTCCCTCCCCAGATGGCCACAACAGCTGGAGCTGGGATGATCTGAAGCCAGGAGCCAGGAGCTTCTTCTAGTCTCCCATGTGGGTGCAGGGGCCCAAGGACATGGGCCATCTTCTACTGCTATCCCAGGCCACAGAGGAGAGCTGGATCAGAAGAGGAGCAGCCGGGACTAGAAACAGCACCCATATAGGATGCTGGCACTTCAGGCCAGGGCTTTAGCCTGCTGCACCATGGCGCCAGCCCCAAGAACACTTTCGCATTTCTTCATTTTTAGAAGCACCCTTCTGTCCGTTTTATGAATGCAATGTCTTTCTTTTATCTGAGTTGTGGTTTTTCTGTTTTATCCCAGTTCCCCACTTCACCTCCTGTTCCTCCTTCTCAACTGCTGGGCTTCCCTCTGCCTGCAGTGTTGAAGGCTTTCCTTAGACGTCCAGTGATCCTGACTAGGAGCAAAGCCCTGAGATGCTGCCTGGAAGCTGCGGCTGTGGGACAGGCTGGCTGCTGGCTTCACTCAGAAGCTGCAGGGAGACCGATACATACAGCAGCTCGGGCCTCTGGGGTCCTCCACAGAAGTTTCTCTAATTTCCCGTCACTGCCTGGGGAGAGGGACAGCGTTCCCAGTCAGGAGTGGGGCTGGGAAACCCACAGTTAAAAGAGCTGAATGAATTCCTTTGTTTCCACCCCTCCACTCAACTGGCGTTTCCAAGTCCATTGCTCCTCTGACTCAACCAGCCCGAGACTGAGAATCCCAGCCAACAAAAGAGGGAGAGGCAGGTGGCGGCGGCAGGGGCAGCGAAGGGAACTGGGAGTCCCAGCACCTCACACACCCGCCTCCTGCTCCAGCCCATGCCCCCTAGGGTCCCCACCTTCGGTGGGCCTGGCCGTCAGCTTCCGGGGCTCCCTGGAGAAAATCACCCGGTTCTCATCAGTTCTCCTTGTAGATTCTCTAGGTCCTCTGGGGCCAACTAACACTCCTCTATTTTCTATTACTCAACATTTCTCAAAGCTTTTTGCCAACTAATGTTTCCTTTTAGGTTTCTTTGCAGGTTTTTTGATCTTTAATTCCTTTGCCATCATTTTACATGTTCTCAAAAGGAAGAAAAGAAACATGCATGGGGTGACTGCCACACCTAACTGGAAGGCCACTCATTTAGCAGGACTGGAGCCAGGCGGCTGTGCCCAGACTATTTACAACCAGCGGCCCCTCAGCCTCCCTCTGCAAGACACGCAGTGGGTACCTGCAGCAGCAGCTGTTCTGTCCTGTCTCCTCAGATCCCTTCGCTGTCATCTTCTTTAACTCCTATTTGGAAAATAATTGAGTTCCCACGCAGCTTTCCCCAGCACCTCCCATCCGCGGCACCTTATCAAACCCAAAAAGCAGATGCCTTACACTGTTACTAAGCTCCAGCCCTCCCTTGGATTTTATCAGTTTTTATTTTACTGTTTGCTTCCATGACACCGTATCACATGCACAGACTGGCACAGCCCTCTCCCCAAGCCATCCGTCAACACCAGGACGTCCCTGTGCTGCTCCTCACAGGCACACCCTCCTATCCCCACCTCTGGCAATCTCCAAGCTCGTTCTCCGTCTCAGTCCCTGTGAGACGATTGTGAACACGGATCACACGGGGCCCAACCTTCTGAGACCGACTCTCATCCAGCACAGCACGTGTGCAGCCACAGCCTATCCCCCTTCCTGGCTCGTCATATTCCACGGTGTGGCTGCATCACAGTTCCTCCACTCACCCTCCGAAGAACATCTGGGCTGCTTCCAGCCGTTCGCTATTCCAAACAGAGCTGAGAGGGACAACCGTGTCCTGGTCTTTGTGTGAACATAAGTTTTCATATCTCTAAGATAAACACCCAGGAGTCCAACAGCTGCGTCATATGGTAGGTATACGTTCAACTTTATGAGACACAGCCACACCTTTATCCAGAATGGCTGAAATTCTGCATTCCCATCAGCAGTCTTTCAAGATTACAGTAATTTTACAGATCTAGTAACTTCACTATAAAGCCTTCTAATTAAAAGATAAAACTATTTTAAAGTTATCGTCTTTGAAATCTTTTAATAGTCTTGTGACACTCAGTCCAGATGGTATAAGCATTAGGCAGCGACACAGCACCAACCGGACAGCATGCAGCACAGAGAAGCACAGATCCACTCTTGAACTCTGCTCTAACCCAAACAACAGGAAGGTATAATTTAATTTCTTGCTCTAATTCAAATGTTCACTTCTAACTCCAACATCTTGAAATACCAAAAATGAGAGACTGAGGAGAACTTCCAAAGTTAATACCAAACACAAGGCACTATCCACAAGAGTCTACCAGAGAAATGAAGCTCAAGACTTGAGACGACAATCAGCTTCAGAGGAAACCACACAAGAGCTGTTATGTTTGAAAACTTGGACATGGATACTTCAAAAAAAATTTTTTTTATTATTTAGGTTCAGCTACACAAATTTTCCCTCCTAAAAGTTTTGCTTCTTTAAGCAGTGGAAAACCCATTTCTAGACTGGCTTTAGGCCATTAATGTAGTTATTTTAGCTGAAGTACATGTTACTTTTAAACCCAGGAACAAAAAAGCAAAGCTGCCCTGGTCTTCCCCAATCTGTAAGATGTTGCAGTCCCAATGGGTGCACTTGGAAACTGAATTGGCCTCATGGCTTGGGGGAGGGCAAGGGGTTGGGTCAGAGGCCACTGCTCTGGCCAGGCTTGCTAAACTCAGACTGTCACATAGTCTGCAAAATTTGGAGTCGTCAACAATTCAGACTCAACCCATTTTAATATAAATCTGGCACTAAAAAATAAAAGGCTGAAGCTTATTCCAAGTGTATCTTAGAGTGAATAGAATAGGTAAGCACTATTTTGACACAAAAAAGTAACAAAAGCTTAGGATACAGAGCTAGCAGTTACCCCAGCCTGGCCAAGAGGACAATATGCCAAACCATTTCAACCAGCTAGAGTTTCGCTTCTCATCAGGGAAAAAGTATGGATAGCCACGGCTACAGAATAAAGTCTCAGCTAATGGACTGGCAATATGACTGTCATACTTCACATGAACAGGACTTGATTCTACTGCGAAAGTTCAGCAGCACTGGACAGTCAGTGGTCAGCAATTCTGCACAACACGTGAGGAATGGGCTCCTGGGAAGCAGCTACAGTCACTGTCCACCAGGTTTCTAGCTGGTCAGCTCATCCCAGCCATGTCCCCTGACTCCTATAAAGTTTCAGATCCTAATTCTAACATCAATCACACAATCCAAAGATGGCTTCTAACTTCCTTAGCATTTAAGCTTTTTGGGGTCATTTTTTAATATTACCTTTGCCCATTCAGAACTACCTATAAATTAACTGTGCATAATTAATAAATTAATTCAGTTGTGGCAAGGCCTGACAGCTAACCCAAGCAAACTTTAAATTTTTTTTTTTCTTGACAGGCAGAGTTAGTGAGAGAGAGACAGAAAGGTCTTCCTTCCATTGGTTCACCCCCAAAATGGCCAGTATGGCCAGCGCTGCACCGAACTAAAGCCAGGAGCTTCATCCTGGTCTCCCATGTGGGTGCAGGGCCCATTCACTTGGGCCATCCTCCACTGCACTCCCGGGCCACAGCAGAGAGCTGGACTGGAAGAGGAGCAACTGGGACAGAATCCGGCGCCCCAACCGGGAGTAGAACCTGGTGTGCCGGCACCACAGGCGGAGGATTAGTCTAGTGAGCTGTGGTGCTGGCCGAACTTTAAATTTCTTAAGAATTTTTCTTCTCATTTCTTTTTCCAGTTCTAAACAGGAACAAGAACAAGATATTTGAAATTTTAGTAGTTTTTCTGTTTAAAAAGTGAATAGAGGGGGGCTGGAGCTATGGCACAGCAGGTAAAGCCGCCACCTGCAGTGCCAGCATCCTATATGGGCACTGGTTCAAGTCCCAGCTGCTCCACTTCTGATCTGGCTCCCTGCCAATGTGACTGGGAAAGTAGCAGAAGATGGCTGAAGTCCTTGGGCCCCTTCAGCCACGTGGGAGACCTGGAGAAGCTCCAGGCTCCTGACTTTGGAACGGCCCAGCTCCTGCCACTGTGGCCATTTGGGGAGTGAACTAACAGATGGAAGACTTCTCTTTCTGCCACTCTGCCTTTCAAAATAAATAAATCAATTTTAAAAAGTGAAGAGGGGTCAGCATTGTGGTGCAACGGGTAAATCTGCCTCTTGAGACACTGGTTTGAGTCCTTGCTGTTCCACTTCTGATCCAGCTCCGTGCTATTGGCTTGGGAAAGCAGGGAAACATGGCCCAAGTGTTTGGGTCCCTGGTACCCACATGGGAGAATCAATAAAGCTCCTGACTTTGGCCTGGTCCAGCGCTGGCTGTTGAGGCCATCTGGGGAGTGAAACAGATGACACAAGATCCCTTTCTTTCAAAATAAATTTTTTTTTTTAAATGGAGATAGGTGGGACGGTGGTGAAGTCTCTGCCTGAGATGCTCACGTTCCCCATGGGCGTGCCTGAGTCTGAGTCCTGGCTATTGAAATTCCAGCTTCTGTTACTAAGCAACCTGAGAGGCAGTAGATGGCTCATACACTCGGGCTCCTGTCACCCACACGAAGATCCAGATTGAGTTCCAGGCTCCTGGCTTCGGCCTGGCCCAGACCTGGCTGTAACAGGCATTTGGGGAGTGAACCAGTGAATGGAAGAACTCTGTCTCGGACTTTTCTCTGCCCTTAAAATAAGCCAAAATAACCTTTTAAGTGTAATAATTACACAGGATAAGCTTTAAAGGTGGTTTAAGAATCTCTAAGCAAAGAGTTCTGGAACTTGACTCGGGTAATGTACGTGTCCTGTCTATACTGTGCTCAAACTAAGCAGGGCACATTCCCAAGCCAGGTGGTGAGTTATCTGTCCCAAGGAGTAACTTAGGACACTTCTAGACACATGTGATTGTTAGAAAATCTTGCTTCGTCTTTGAGTGCTGCTGGAAGCTGCAGTTCCTGGAGTAGCCTCACCAACACGGACCACCTCCTCCGCCTTTAGGGAAAGTATTTTAAGGAAACTTGGCAAAGAGGCAGCTCCTTGCCGGCTATCAGATGGTCACAAATCACACTGTTCACATCTGTAATGAATGTGGAGTCCAGGCCAGGAAAAGAAAAAGACAACGAGACATCTCTGAACTGCAAAGCTGGATCAGAAACACTCATTCCAACATATAAACACAACATGCTCCCCTGTCAGTCTGTACTAGCCATCACACAAAGGCACTTCCAAATATTCAGGGCCGGCGCCACAGCTCACTAAGCTAATCCTGCTCCTGCGGCGCTGGCACCCTGGGTTCTAGTTCTGGTTGGGGTGCCGGTTCTGTCCCGATTGCCCCTCTTCCAGTCCAGCTCTCTGCTGTGGCCTGGGAAGGCAGGAGGATGGCCCAAGTGCTTGGGCCCTGCACCCGCATGGGAGACCAGAATGAAGCACTGGCTCCTGGCTTCAGATTGGCGCAGTGTGCCGGCCGTAGCGGCCATTTGAGGGGGTGAACCAACAGAAAGGGAGACCTTTGTCTAACTCTGCCTGTCAAAAAAAATAGTTATGAAAAAACAAATTAAAGTATTTTTATTTTGGTGCAAAAAATTATGTGACAGAGAAGCAGAACTCCCATCTGCTGGTTCAATCCCCAGTGCCCAGAACGGCTGGGAGTGGACTGCGCTAGGCCAGAGCTGGAGCCAGGAACACTCTCCAGGTCTCCCACATGGGTGGTAACCACTAAACCACTGTCTGCTGCCTCGCAGGGTCTGCATTAGCAGGAAGCTGGAGTCAGGGGCCAGAGCCAGGTACGACGTGGAACTTGGGTTGTCCTAAGCGGCATCTTAACCATTAGGCTAAACGCCTGCCCCAGTACAAAACAATTCTGAAACGCATGCACATTGAGGGTGCGTATATTATGAAAAATACTGTGCATGTCAACTTTTGTGGCACTAAAGCAAAACTTCTAAATCCATTTTTCCACCAACTTTTGGAAGTACACTGCGTTGGGTGTGAATTTGTCTTCTACCTATTTGTGTTATCTAGAATTCGTAACATGCCCTACAGCTGCACTGGGTCTGGGAGGTGCGGGCACATGCTGTGCTAGACACTCCAGCTCTGAGTCCTTGGACAAACACGCTCTCTCTGAGCCCCAATCGCTTCTCTAAAACAGCAATAAGGAGACTCTGTATGCTCCCTGCTCCCCAACACAGAGGAGAGGACTGAATGAGACAACCTAATGCTTGGGAGTACTTCTGTGCTCTCAGAGTACTTGACACTTGGCACACACTGGGCCAACTGTCCTCACCGATACTGCAAGAGAAAAGCTCTGACGTCGCTGCCCTTCCAAAGGTGAGCCTCCCGTCTACACGTGCAGCCCCAGCTTCCTCCACTTCCTCGGGAATATGGAGAGCAAGGGGTCAGCCCCCACCTCCAAGTGTGAGGGTGCTCAGGAAAACAAAGCTGAGGGGGGAGTCTCTGCCCCACTCACTGACAGCGCCCCCTAGAGTTTCCCGGTGAGACACACTTCTACCAGGCGCGGGGCGTTCCTGCTTCTGCCTGACACTTTGAGCAGCTCATCACATTTGTTCCCAATGCTGTGCTGGTTATCATCCTCATTTCACAGGTGACACTCCAAAGCTCTGCTGTCCCACAGGACGGCGAGAGGTCGAGTCAAGCCCCAGCAGTTTCCCAACCTGTGTGCTTGCCCCAAGGCCTCAGCAGTGCCTTCGCGTGAATTGTGAAATAAGGCGACAGCACGTTCACGGGGTCAGAGCACCACGTCAGCATGGGAAGTCATGGGACTCTGCAAGGCTGTTTTCTCTTTCGAGGTGTTATCTTACTTCTCATGTTTGATGAATAGTTAATCTAAAATGTTCTAATAACATGGACCAATTCACCCTGGAAACACAAATTGCTGGCCCTCTTTCTCTCAAAAAAAAAAGGGGGGGGAGGGGAGTGAGGTGGAAGAAGGCAAAGAATCCACAACAGCCAGAAGTCTCCCACAAAAACGTTAAAACTGTCACATTGGTTCCTTTTGCTGGAAAGGTATGGAAACACCAGGCAGAATAGCAGGATACTCGGCCACCTCATTCAAGCCTCACAGCTCACTTCTCCTCCCCAGGGGAAGCTGAGAGAGCTGCTAATTAAGACTGACATAAACTCTCTGACCTGTACTTTATACTTTTACACACAGTCATGATGCTGTGTTTTAAAAAAATATATATTTAAATGGTATCATAGAATACATTTCACTCTTCTCTCTTTGCACTTAGCATTAGGCTTCTGAGACCTGTTCACCTCGATCCACACCAAGCGCTCCTGTTTTTAGGAGCATGACCTAGGGGGCTACAAGGAAGGTGCTGTGCAGACAAGTTAACACCCACAGTCAGCTCTCCTCAATTACATGGATGGGATCATCCAATCAGCTGAGAGGCCTTAAGACAAAGGGTTTCCCTGAGGAAGAGGACAATTTCTAGAAATGAAGCTTTTTATTTTTTATATAAATATACACACGTTCATCATACAGATACATCACACTTTACCCAGCTATTCCTCTACTAAGCGGCATTTGGATGGCTTACAAGTGTTTATGATACCAACTAAAAGGCATGTACCTGTCTCCTGTGCACACAGGTTAAGGGTTTACCTGCGAACAGCACTGCTGGCTGGCACACGCGCACCTGACAGCCTTTTCTGTTTTGTCAGACACTGTCAAACTTGAAGACAGTGGCTGCAGCAACTGATGCTCCCACCAACGCTGCAGGAAAGTACTGTTTTACCTCGTCTTCCCCAACACTTGTATCGTCACACCCTGTGCCCATTTGATAAGTGAAAAAAAAGTGCCTTTGTAAAAGGTGCCTGAACTATTTCCTTTGTCAGCAGTAAAACAGTACACACGACTGGACACAGCAAAGGGGAAGACAATGCCAAGTGATCTCCTAGCATGCCGGCATTCCATAGTCTGAGCCTCACTTCTCACCGTCATCACAGAGAAACGTCACCCGTGACTTTTGCACTCTTACCAGCGTGGCGAAAGGCACCATCCCGTGGGACTGAAACATAGATTCCTCCTGCGCTTGGGCTGTGGCCGGCTCTCCCAAAGCCCTGGGCTCCAGGCACGGTGACCTCAGCGACTCTGCACCTGCTGTTCCTGCTCGAAAGCTCTCCTGGACACCCTTTGTACCGGAATCAGTCACAACTTCTGCGGACGTTTTCCTTACCCTGTCATCCTGCTCTTCCCTCTCTCCTCTCTGTTCCTGGCTTCCCTTTCTTCTAAGTGCTCATCACTACCTCACACAGAATTACCTGCACACTCTGTCTCCTTATGGAATTTGTGGCCGAAAGCCTTCTCTTACCCACCTGTGCATTCCCTCACTGTGTCACGGAGGAGACTTGCGTGCTCACCTGTTCAGCTCTGCCAGCTCTCCTGAGCACACAGCTCAGACACAATGGCCCAGTGGGCCAATTAGCCATGAAATCGAGCATGAGGTAATGGGGTGGCTGCTGGCAACTTCCTTAGCTAAAAGCAACAGCTCTGACCAAGGGCCCTGCCCGTCACCAACTAAGTCCCAACAAGTGTACAAAAAACCAGACAATGGCCACAACTTTCTGTGTGAGGGTTGCTTCCCTTGCCTATGGTTTTCCAAGCTGTCATTTAAATTACCTCTTAAGACCAGGCATTAACGTAAGTACAAAAAGTACCTTCTGGGGAGTAAGCCAACATATGGGAGATCGCTGTCTTTCAAATAAATATGTGTGTGTGTGTGTGTGTGTGTCCTTGTTAGAAACAACTCAAATGTCCATCAGCTGGTGAATGGCTGAACAAAATGTGGTCTGTTCATACAATGAAATATTATTCAGGGATAAAAAGTAATGAAGTACTGATGCATACCACACAGGATCTCCATTATGCTAAGTTACTCACAAAAGGCCGAGCATTGTCTGACCTCATTTATGTGAAAGTCCAGGACAGAAAAATCCAGACACAAATACATTAGCCAAGGACCAGGAGTCAGAATGAGGGGTGACATCAAATGGGTACCCAGCATCTTTGTGAGGTGACAGGAAGGTTATAAAATTGGACTTAAGTGACTGGATGACTAGGCAAATTCACTGGAAATCACTGTATCACACACTTAAAAGAGTAAATTTTATGAGACTGGCGCTGTGGAGTAGCGGGTAAAGCCACCGCCTGCAGTGCCGGCATCCCATATGGGCGCCGGTTTGAGTCCCAGCTGCTCCACTTCCCATCCAGCTCTCTGCTGTGGCCTAAGAAAGCAGTGGAAGATGGCCCAAGTCCTTGGGCCCCTGCACCCGCATGGGAGAGCCTGAGGAAGTTCCTGGCTCCTGGCTTCTGACCGGGCGCAGCTCCAGCCGTTGCGGCCAATTGGGGAGTAAACCAGCAGATAGAAGACCTCTCTCAGCCTCTCCTTCTCTCTCTAATTCTGACTTTCAAATAAATAAATCTTTCATATAAAAAAAGTAAATTTTATAATAGGAGGGTATTTCAAAATGCACACGGAAAATGGAATTAAATGTTTATTTTTGTGTGGAAAACTATGGAAGTCCATGTCATTTTTCCATAACAGGCATTTTTCATGAACTTTATGAAGACTTATGCCCATAGATTTCAAAAACTTTCTGTACCAAAATAAACTTATCTTTTAATTCCATCCCATCTTCACATGAACTTCCTGAAGTACCTTCATAAATAAATTAAACCTCAACAATGTTTTTATTTTTAAAGATTTATTCATTTATTTGAAAGGCGGAGGCAGAGGGGGGGTGGTTCACTCCCCAGATGGTGTGAGCTGGGCCAATCTGAAGCCAGGAGCTAGGAGCTTCCTCCAGGTCTCCCAAGTGGGTACAGGGGACCAAGGACTTGGGTCATCTTCCACTGCTTTCCCAGGCCATTAGCAGGGAGCTGGATTGGAAGTAGAACGGCTGGGACTCATATGGGATGCCAGCACTGCAGGTGGTGGCCTTACCTGCCACAGCGCTGGCCCCAATGTTTTTATTTTTTTAAGGAATCAACAGCAAGAGGCCGGCACTGTGGCTCATTTGGCTAATCCTCCACCTGCGGTGCTGGCACACCAGGTTCTAGTTGAGCGCCGGGTACTAGTCCCAGTTGTTCCTCTTCCAGTCCAGCTCTCTGCTGTGGCCCAGGAGGGCAGTGGAGGATGGCCCAGGTGCTTGGGTCCCTGCACCTGCATGAGAGACCGGAAGGAAGTACCGGCTCCTGGCTTCGGATCAGTGCAGCACTGGCCTTAGCGGCCATTAGGGGAGTGAACCAAAGGAAGGAAGACCTTTCTCTCTGTCTCTCTCTGTCTATAACTCTACCTATCAAATTAAAAAAAAAAAAAAAAAAAGACAGACAGACAGACAGACAGCAATAACAAAAACCCTTGACTCTTGTTACATCCCAGTCTGCCAAAGCCTTAGGACTCACATCCTTAACGCATGAAATGGTCACAGAGCTGTGCGGGTTTGCCCGTTCCTGGGTCTTTCCTAACCAGCCTGTCCCCAGGGGAGCCAGGCATCTGCTGTCCGATGTGAACACGGGGCTGGGCCACCGGGGACAGTGTTCCTGGCCTGCAAGTGTTTATGCCCACAGAGCAGTCTGCATCACTGCCCCTCCCAGGGTGAAAATCAATTTGACCCATTAGCAGGAAACTATAACCCATCTATTTTGAGACATCTTCTGCTGGGTTAGCAGCTGGCTTTCCAGCCAGGATGGCAAATGTTCCCCCAGGCAGAGACCCTTACAGTGCCTTCGAGGAAGCGGCTTCGCAGTCTTCACCCCACGGAGGAGGCCCTCTGCAGAGCTTCCACGGTGACTTCTTCATCGTTATCCCTTCATTGTCCCCTTCTTTATCCATAATCCAGGGTTTGTTTTATACGGGATGATTTCTGCAAAAGTGTCCTTGAGGGTGCAGAAGCCACGCTTGAGGGAGCTGAGAAGCCTGCAGGCTTCCACGGCTCCATCCTCGACGTCGAGGCCAGGGGTCGGTGAGGCACAGGGACGGACCAGCCTTGGGGCTCCGCAAGATTTTTCACAGGGCCCTGGAGCACCTGGTGGAGCCCGAGCCGCCTGAGAACCAGCCAAGTGATCAAGGCCGGGAGACATGTGGGCACCACCAGGCGTGGTCCCAGCCACTTCTTCCTCCACTGCTTAAACAAACAAGTTTTTGCAACCCTCCTCATGCAGGCAGCAAGAATTACTCTGAAACTAAAGCCCCGAAACAGTAAGGCCTCCGCCCATGGGGGATGTTCCCTGAGTGCTTGTACCTTCAGGGCAAGAAAACTGAGTCCCCGAGCTATCCTGCCTAGTAAAAAATTTAGTGTAAAGACCTAGGTTCTTCAACTGTTATTTAAAAAACAATAATAATATGGAGGGAGAACCACATACAGGCGTTCTGACCATCTCATAGAATAACTTGAAAAAAAAAAAACCAGGCCATGTGAACCCAGTTCAAGACTAGAACATTTCATGATTTTTAAAATATAAACAAAAACTGTACATTTGTCTGTGGATCAACTGTTTAAATGATTGTTCCTAGTAGTTTAAGTGTAGACAGTGACACTGGGCTTAAGGTCATCCGACAACAGATGCAATGGCTCTGCAGTTACACACATTTCTTGGCAGCGCAGAAGAAGCCTTCAGGGTTGAAACCGCAGGCATTCCTGGCCTGTGATTAGTGAGCAGTCAGACCGGGAATGAGGTCTGGCCCACGATGGTCTCCACGGGGCAGATTATGAGACCCCACCCCAGAAATCAAGCGACTTTTAGACTCTGATCTTCAGAGGAAATAGTACCTGTTGGATTGAAATAAAAACCACTTCTTGAGATTCTGGCTATTATACATTTTTGCATGGTTTGTAGAGGCCTCTGCTCTTATCTGAAAGAATGGAAACAAAATCCTTCCTGTTCTAGGCCCAGTATCAGTATAATGGCCACGTCACACAGCTTTAGATTAAAAGTAATGCAACCAGAATATGAACGTGTGTATGTGTTTTTTTTTTTTCTGGTGTTTTCTTCTTTGTGAGTGTCAGAGAAACAGACAGACGGAGGGAAGATGAATGGATGTGAATGTAACACGGTGTACTTAGGTTTCACTCCAGTAACTGCAAACTCCTCACCTGTGGGTCTTTGAAGCAACGAAACGAAACATTCGTGCTCCTTCCTTCCATGCCTACACAGATACAGGGTGCCCACCTCCATGCTGGACCTACGACAAGGAGAGTACAGCAGTCCTGGAGAACACGTGGTCTAACAGAGAGCTGGGTACACAAAATACCAAGGCAATGCAGGCTGATGTGGAGAAAACAAGAAATACATTTTTAGTATTTCTTGAGTATCATGTAGAGATAGCTAACTGTCACAGACAAATGGCACATAGGAAGGAAATCGTACTTGATTAGTCAGTGGGTTTAAAAGAGCTGTTGACAGAGACACTGTGAAGGCTGTGGAGCACGCTGTACGGCTTAGTTAAGTGTTTTTGCCTGCCTGGTTATCGTTGTTAAAAGGTGTGTCCCAGGAGAAAAAGCAAACAACGAATTTACAGGAAAGGTCGGCCCAGGAGCTAGGCTGTTTGGAAACGGGCCTAAGTAGTTCCCAGGAACGTCATCAAAGGACCCTGGCTTCAGACAGCAGGTGATTCTGGAGAAGTCCCCTCAGCTGCATCCTGAGCTGGGCCACTCTGCTCGTCACAATCCAGCCCTTCTCATCTGATAAAGATTGCTCGAAAGCCCCCAAATCATTGAAAAATAGCCCAAGTTCTTTACTAACATTTCCCAGGTTAAGTACCAGGAAGAGAAGTAAAAATTTCTAAGAATGCATATCATTTTTCTCCCATGTATCCCGCTTTCCAGAGCCATCTCACAGACTGCCTGCAACATCCCTCTCCAACTCCACCTGCCTATGCACCGACTCTTTCTCCTCTCTTCCCAGGTTGAAACTCCCAAGAACTGAAGTGGCAAAGGTAGGGCCCTCTGGGACAAGGTCAAGGGAGACTAGTGGTGCCCCAGGGTGGGTCACGGTGGAGGGAGGCTGGAGATCCTCCAACGCTGGCTTGGGTGTTCCCAAGCTATCAGGTCTGGAGAGGCACAGGCCACTTGTCTTCTCCAGTCTGATGCTAAGTAGTGACCACAGTGCTTGGCACAGCAGTGCTACTTGAGAAAGCAGATGGAGAAAGTATGAACGCCGGCAGGAAGCTTGGCAGTGACCTCACGGTGCTTGGGTCAGGACACCTGTTTCCACTGGGGCTTCCCAATCCCGCTGGCTGAGGGGAAGTGATGATTTGAGTCCCAAGTATGAGATAAGCACACATCTTCGGTTACCCACCCCACAAGTATCTCTCAGTATTTACGACGTTACCACCAAGACGAGGGATTAAAAACTCTCAAGGAGCATACAGCTCATAGAGGGAAAGAAAACTATGTGCCACCGGTGCCACGGCTCAATAGGCTAATCCTCTGCCTTGCGGTGCCGGCACACCGGGTTCTAGTCCCGGTCGGGGCACCGGATTCTGTCCCGGTTACCCCTCTTCCAGGCCAGTTCTCTGCTGTGGCCCGGGAGTGCAGTGGAGGATAGCCCAAGTGCTTGGGCCCTGCACCCCATGGGAGACCAGGAGAAGCACCTGGCTCCTGCCATCAGATCAGCGCGGTGTGCTGGCCACGGCACGCTAGCCGCGGCGGCCATTGGAGGGTGAACCAACAGCAAAGGAAGACCTTTCTCTCTGTCTCTCTCTCTCTCACTGTCCACTCTGCCTGTCAAAAAAAGAAAAAACAAAAAGAAAACTATGTGCCAGTCATTTTAACACAAATATTTATTCAGTTCCACCTATGTGTCAGTCACTCTTCTAGATACTGAAGACAGCAGTAAACACAACAGAAGAAAATCAATGTCCGTGTGCGGTTTATGGTCCAGTAAACACATGCCACTCTGTGTTCCAGCTAACACTACTGCGGCACCTACTATGGGCCAGAAACTGTCCTCAGAGCTTTCAAGTTGCAGCACCTCAGGAAGCAGGTGTTGTCATTAGCCTGTTAGCAGAGGAGGAAACCAGTGCCCAAGGTCAAGGAGGAACACACTAGCAGGCACACACGCCAATCTGGGGCAACATGACACTAACAGGCACACACGCCGACCTGGGGCGGCACGACACTAACAGGCACACACGCCAACCTGGGGTGACACGACACTAGCAGGCACACACGCACCAATCTGGGGTGACATGACACTAGCAGGCACACACGCCGACCTGGGGCGACACGACACTAGCAGGTACACACGCACCAACCTGGGGCAACATGACACTAGCAGGCACACACACCAACCTGGGCTGAGGCAAAGGATGGCTTGGTTAGTGGGAAGGCATCTCAAACAACACAGAAGCTGGACTGAGTTCTAACAAGAACAGGTCTTGCACAGGAAAAGCATGTTACACTTAGAAACACACTGAGATGTCAGAAACGGCTGCCATCCTGCACCTCAAACAGCTCAAAGACAAAGCCCACCTGTAGTGGTACACACATCACATGGCCAGTGAAAACCATCAGAGTTTAAGAGAAAAATCACAGCACTCCAGTATAAGGAATCATCATTTTAAGTTTTCTTACTTGTCACTGGAGTTTTATTTTTTCATGTATTTTTTAGGTATTGGAAAGGCAGAACAGAGAGATACAGAATCTATCTGCTGGTTCACTCCTCAAGTAGCAGAGGTGGGCCAGGCCACGCCAGGAACCTTCTCTAGGTCTGCGCAGGGTGGGCAGGGACTCATCCCCTGCGGCCACCTAGATGCCGACTCGCACCTCAGCAGGACTCCATCCCAGGCACTCAACGGGGCAGCTCAGCCCTGCACCGCACCACACCTGCCCCACTTAGTTTCACAGGGGAAACGGACTGATTGGACTATTAACTCAAGTCTCAGGCACCTGCCTTTGACAGGCATAGACAGGTGACGCGGCTGTCTCCTGCGCCAGTGTCCTGGCCCCAACACAGCCTCTGGTTGTCCTGCACTGCAAAGGTGGCTGGTAGCTGGATTTGCCACCAAGACCTGCTCTGACCTTCACCCAAGCCTCTGCATGTTTGTCCTAATCAGCTGAACTCCCCCCTGACTTCTGACAGGCTGCTCGTACTTCTTTGTCTTCTTCAAGGACACAGCTGCACTTTGAAAAGGATCTGCTACTTGCAATGTCAGGCCTAAGATGGGCTAAAACAGTTTCCCGCACTGGAATTCGAGTGTTTTCCATTTTGTTGAGCTAATTTTCTGTTGCATTTGTAGTCTTGGGTTAGTACTTTTTTTTTTTTTTTTTTTTTTTTTTTT
>CM027397.1:4260090-4288724 GCA_015711505.1 Sylvilagus bachmani
GCTTTTTCCAGGTCTCCCATGGGGTGCAGGGCCCAAGCACTTGGGCCATCCTCCACTGCACTCCCGGGCCACAGCAGAGGGCTGGCCTGGAAGAGGGGTAACCGGGACAGAATCCGGCGCCCTGACCGGGACTAGAACCCAGTGTGCCGGCACCACAAGGCGGAGGATTAGCCTGTTGAGCCACGGCGCCGGCCGGTTAGTACATGTTAAAAATGTACTCCCGGGGCCAGTGTCGTGGCGCAGTAGGTTGATCCACCTCCGCCTGCGGTGCCGACATCCCATATGGGTGCCGGCTCTAGTCCCGGCTGCCCCTCTTCAGGTCCAGCTCTCTGCTGTGGCCTGGAAGGGCAGTAGAGGACAGCCCAAGTCCTTGGGTCCCTGCACCCACGTAGGAGACGGGGAGGAGGTGCCTGGCTCCTGGCTTCGGAGCAGCGCAGCTCCAGCTGTTGCAGCCATTTGGGGAGTGAGCCAACAGAGAGGATCTTTCTGTCTCTCCCTCTCACTGTCTGTAACTCTAACCCTCAAATAAAATAAATAAAATCTTTAAAAAAAAAATATACTCCCAGACTTGATAATTAAGAAACTGTAGGGCCAGCATTGTGGCGTAGCGGGTGAAGCTGCTGCCTGTAGTGCCAGCATCCCACATGGGCGCCAGTTCGAGTCCTGACTGCCCCACTTCCAATCCAGCTTTCTGCTACGGCCTGGGAGATCAGTGGCCTGGCTTTGGATTGGTGAAATAGTCGTTGCAGCCAACGGGGGAATGAACCAGCAGCTGGAAGACCTCTCTCTCTCTCTCTGCCTCTCCTTCTCTTTCTGTGTAACTCTGACCTCAAACAAATAAATCAATCTAAAGAAAAAAAAGAAACTAAGATTTACCTTTAAAAGGTTAATTTACAACACAGAAGTATAAAAAGGCAAACTTTAGAGTAGTTGTTAAAACTTTTTACCCAATGAAATGGAAAATACATACATCATTTCTACTTCTTCCAGATAAAACATTATAAAAGTAACCCATTCACTTAAAAGAAAAACAAAGTAAACAATCCAAAAGGTGGAGAGCAGGCAGTCCCCAGCTCCCTCCTGCTGCAGGTAACCACAGCCAGCTTGATACTTTCCCTGCAGGAAATGCTGTGGCTTAGGAATGTTTTAGCCCCCAAAGTACCACATCAACAAAGTTTCGGCAACGTAACTGGTCTCGGTGCCACTGCGCCCAGCTCCAGGAGGCTGTGCACATGGCTCAGACCAGACCTCCGAGTGGCACCACGTTCATGTATTTTACTCCACACAGTCTGCTAAGGCTTGTTTATTTTTGATTTTTGAAAGAGAAACTGGCAACATTTTATCTCATTCTCAGGGGCCTCACCTTTATCACAAAGGTTTGAGGCAGCTGTTAGCAATCAGAACAGTCAGGCACTAAAACAGCCATAAACCAGGAAGAGACTCAAGGTCAGGAAAACGTTAAGCATAAAATCAAGGTTGGGCAAAATAAGGAGGGAAGCACTTGGGTCTGAAGGGCCATAGTGCTGTCCTCACTCCATTCTAAGTTCATGGAGAAAATCCAGAGAGAGAATATATATATGTATGCACACATGTATACACATGTGTATGTGTGTGTGTATATATATATATATGCATGTGCATGCACACACATCTTCTGCAGGGCATAAAAAGAGGTGCTTTTACAAGATCTACCTAACTGGTCAGAGTTTGGAGAAAGGCTGCTTTCCTACAACACATCATAGCATAATTTGGTGCACCTGTTGGTGATTCAAAACGTTCATGGAAAGTAGAATCAAAAGGTAGACTTTATTTTGGTGCAAAAAAACCTCTGGAGCTGCACTGTATTCTGGGGGGAATTTTGTAATGTGGAACAATTATGATTTAAAATGTACCAAGTAGGAGCAGACATTTAGCTAGTGGTTAAGGTGCCCGTGTCCCCCGACAGGAGAGCCTGGGCTTGCTCCCTGGCCACTGACTCCAGCCTACTGCTAATGCAGACCCTGGACGGCTCAAGCAGCTGGGTTCCTGTCACCACACGGGAGACCAGGGCTGAACTCCCACCTCCTGCTCTGGTCCAGCCCTAGCTACAGCAGTCATCCGGGGAGTAAACCAGCAGATGGGAGTGTTCACTCTCTCTCTCTCGCTCAAATAAATAAATTAGAAAAATAAAACGTGCTGATCCTTTGATCCGCAGCTTCGCTAGGTATTTTGCTTAAGGAAAACATCACGGGTTTGGGCAAAGCTTTTACCTGCAATGATACCCACTACAGTACCGTCACAGCAAAGAACTGGCAAGGATGTATTCACACACATCTTGATGGAGAACACAGTGCCGTTTCGTCACACAATGACGAAGCACAGAACAGTGACTGACATGGAAGTGAGCACTGCAGGACACAGGCTGCAGCAATGAAAAAGTTTGGTTTTTTTTTGTTTGTTTGTTTTTAATATTTATTTGAAAGGCAGAATTAGAGAGACAGAGAGACATGAGATCTTCCATTGGCTGGATTACTCCCCAAATGGTCGTAATGGCTGGAGCTGCACTGATCCAAAATCAGGAGCTTCTTCCAGGTCCCCCACACGAGTACGTGGGCCCAAGAACTTGGCCATCCTCTACTGCTTTCCCAAGCATATTCGCAGGGAGCCGGATCACAAGTAGAGCAGCTGCAACTCGAACTGGAGCGCATATGGGATGTCAGCTCCACAGACGGAGGCTTTACCCTCAAAAGCACAGTGCTGGTCCCAGAGAAAAGGTTTTAAATAAGCCTCTAGATTAACTATGTGTAACAACATGTGAATGACTGTGGGAGGGGCTGGAAAGTTAATTCTGGGGACTGGTCCTCAAGCATGTTCAGTTATAATCTAACTGCAGAGAAAAAGAACAAATCTTTTAGAAAATTCTAGTTTTGATTAAACTGTAACTCACTGACAGTCTTGTTTAAAATTAGCCTGTTGTGCCTTTAACAGTTTAGTAGGCACATTTCCAAGAAAAGTTATATTAAAAGACAGGGAAATTAATACTCAAATAAGAAGAAAATTCAACTCACTGTAACTGCTTAAATAGGTTCAGCTATGCCCTCCACGTCCCTTCATACCAAAACTCCTTGATGCGCTGAGCCCGGGTAGTTTGACAGTCTGATAAACTGAAGCTTATGCTTTACCCTAGCGAGTACACAACTCCACGTGCAGAGCCACACATGCTGGATCCTGAAGAATGACGGCTCTCCCGCCGGGCCCCACGGAGGCTGCAGGGGTCCAGCAGAGAAAGTCCGTCACCAGCAGGCCCAGGGCAGTTTTGTTTTGGCTCTAACGTAAATTTTTATTTGCATGTACGTATGGAAAATAACAGCTGCTGGCAAGGTCTGGAGTGACCGGAACTCTCTGTAGGCTGCTGGTGGGAATGCCAGCTGGTGTAACCACTTTGGAAAACTGCCGGGGAGTTTCTAACTAAAGGAAAATTGTCATATTCACCCATACCCAGCAAATCCACTCCTATGTGTATGCCCAGGAAAAACAGGAGTGCAGGCTCGTCCACACCCATACGAGAATGCTCACAGGGCACTGTCCACAGCTTTCTGGAGTAGTAATTCAAATGCCCAACAAGTGGCTCGACTGTGATGTAGTCGCACAGTGGAACATGTCCTATGAGCAACAAGAATGAACGAACTACAACAGCTCCATCACCAGAGGTTCATCCGACAAGCACGCTGGGTGAAAGATAAATTACGGGCTGGCACTGTAGCGCAGGGGGCTAAGCTGCCACCTGCAACACGAGCATCCCGTATGAGCACAGCTGAGTCCCAGCTGTTCCACTTTTGATCGAGCTCCCTGCTAGTGTGCCTGGGAAAGCAGTGGAAGATGGCCCAAGTACTCGGGCCCCTGCCACTCACGTGGGAGACCTGGATAGAGCCCCTAGCTCCTGGCTTCGGCCTAAATCAGCCTTAGCTGTTGCAACCATCTGGGGAGTTAATCAGGTTAGATGATCTCTCTCTTGTCTCTCTTTCTCAACTCTGCCTTTCAAATAAATAAATCTTTAAAAAGAACATGTATACTGTTTCAAATTTATAAAAAAAAAAAAAGTAGACAAAGCTAGGAGTTGGGAGAGTAGCCACCCTTGGAACAGGTGTAGTGGATGGAAGGCGGCATGAAGGAACCTGGGGGCTGGTTACGGTCCACACCTCGGTCGCGGTGCCATTTACACAGGTGTGTTCGCTTTGTGACACTTTAGTGAGCTCTATACACTTAAACGTTCCTTATGTATACTGTTGATCCACAGCACTTTAAAATACAAATGTATTTCCATGTGTCAACAGATAATGTTTGTGCAGTTTTTATAACCTTTACTTTTTAAGTACAGAATAAATAGCTGTGTGGGATGTTAAAGAAAATAAAAATTCAATTTGTTGCAATTCCCTTGGATCCCCTTGACAGTCTGTGTAAGGCCAAAAAATGAATGCCAAATACTGAAATAACGTCACAAATATAAACTCCAAAGCACCTGAAACTCGTGAACAGTGTCACCTGTCCAAGTGGTCCCAGATTCCCAGGCCTCCCAGCAATGTTGTTAAGATTCCAAAACCCCTTTCCAGTCAAGAAAGAAATGTTTATGACAGGCAAAGCAGCCCATCGGTTGGCTTTATGTGTCTTCATTTATCAGACTAAAAGTACAGTACTGGGCTGTTCGGTTTAATATCCGGTATCTGGAGACCGTTCCTGCTGAGGCCTGGTACCGGATTCTCACTGGTGCCCATCCTTTTTAGCCCTCGTGGAGCCAAGGGCAAGCTGCCTGGGCCTCTGCGAACCCCATCTTATCTTGAGCACACCTGAAGTAGCAGCATTCCAGGCAAAGATGAAGATAACAAGTTGCATACGGCTACAGCAATAAACATCCTAAGACAGAGCTCTTAGAAGTGTTACTTGCTATACCTGTCATCACTGTCCACCCTGGAGCCAGTCACGCCAGACTTTCTCCTACACATCTCCCATTAAACCCGAGTTGAGAAAGGATAAAACCATGGAACAAAACCCAATACCCATGCCCAGATTGCTTGCTCTACCTGACGAATAAACAAATGCTCTTAATTTTCTTACTAAAAGGCTCATTTAAATCATCCCAATGATGATGAATTCACAGAATGACAAAAAAATAAAAACAAAACAACAACACTTGGGTGACATCTTAACTGTCCCAGTAATGAAAAGGTATACAAGGCCGGCACAGCAGCTCAACAGGCTAATCCTCCACCTTGCAGCACCGGCACACCAGGTTCTAGTCCCAGTAGGGGCGCCGGATTCTGTCCCGGTTGCCCCTCTTCCAGGCCAGCTCTCTGCTGTGGCCAGGGAGTGCAGTGGAGGATGGCCCAAGTGCTTGGGCCCTGCACCCCATAGGAGACCAGGAGAAGCACCTGGCTCCTGGCTTCTGATCAGTGCGATGTGCCGGCCGCAGCACGCCAGCCACGCCGGCCATTGGAGGGTGAACCAACAGCAAAGGAAGACCTTTCTGTCTCTCTCTCTCACTGTCCACTCTGCCTGTCAAAAATAATTAAAAAAAAAAAAAAAAAAGGTACACAAGCATGGTTTCTCATGGGCTGGCCCTTGAAAACAAATTAGCCTGGAGGACTGGGGCGCTGAGTGGCACGTGGACGCTGGGCACTCACAGACCCAAGGCCTGTTTCTCAACCTAAGAATGACAAGCAAGCAAATAAAGCACAGATCCCCGCCAAGCACTGATGTCCACTTAGAATGAAGGGAAACTCTTCGCAAAGAGTCAAGGGAAGGAGCCCGGAGCCCAGCACAGGACACTGACTCCATAAACTGCATTCACGCAGTGAATACACAGGCCCACTATATGCCAGGAACTGGTCTGGGTGCTTGGAATGCAACAGAACAAAACTCTCCCTCTGCTGGAGTCCACTCCGGGGCTAGGTAGGTGGCAACAAACATGATATATGACATTGTGTGTTCTAAGCAAGTGCTGGGGGTGGAGACTAACAAGCTAAGGTGGGGTGGGGAGACAGAGGGAGTGGTCTGGAATTTTCGATAAGCGCTGTTAGGGCCTCCTTGAGAAGGTGACATTCAGAGACCTGTGTCCCTTTGCCTCTCGATCACTGCTCTGCTGGGGCAGCCAGGTGATGACACCACACCCATTCGTCCTCCACTTCCTCAGACTTTAACAGTTCTAACTTCGAGGAAGGCTGTGGCTACCCTTAATTAAGGGGTTTTTTGAACTTTATTTCTTCCTCTACCACTAAAGCATGTACTCATCAGAAAACCATGTAAAAAAAAAATCACAAGCAAGCTTTTGAGGGCAAATTATGGGCATACTATAGACTACAGTGTAGCAAAGGGGAGGGACCTTCGCGTGAACTCTAATTATCAACGGTCACATTACTTGACCTATTGGGGCCTATCACTAGGCCATTTGTATGTCAAGTAGTAAAACACACATCCTGGGAGTGAGCATGGCTCCCCATGAATCATCTGGCAAGTACGCACCTGACAAAGCTCAGCAAATGCGTATGTGTGTGTGTAAGGCTACTGAGACTGACAGCAAAGGCTTACACTCCTTTATAATCCCTCCTTTTTCTCTAAGGAATTTAGTCCTTTATCCCAAAGCTGGAGAAATTCGAGTATTTAAAAAAAAAAAAACCTCTAAAACCCATTCTGGCAAGTCATAAAATCTCACTTGCAGGTGGCTTTTGTAATCGCACCTGGTTAGGTTGTGTTTCTAGTAGTAAAATACTGTCGATTGCTAGGTAACACGAAGGAAGTTCCTTTTAACACAGCTCCACGCACCCACACTGCCGGTGGATTTTTGCCATATTAACCATAAATCGCTTCCAGCTTTGATCCCCGCAGGTGGGGGTGGGCAGGGAAGAACCCAATGAGGTGGTGGTGAAAGGCTTTTCAGGCTTCCGAACACCTGTGAGCCTGTCAACCCCATCACGCACTTCCATCCCCACTCAGGCAAGGGGGGCAGCCTTGGCTTCCTTTCCCAGATTAAAGAAACGTGCCTGGTGCTGTTGGTTCTGTTCCCAGAAGCTCCACACACACAAAACTGTGACCCTAAAACATAGTCGAGGAAACGGTGATTACACCCAGCTAACACTTAGCTTTCAGCACGCCTCCAAACACCTGGGAGCGCCAGGCACTAAGGCACGGATCTTCAGTGCAGGACAATCTTTCAAAACGCGAAAGCGATTCAGACCGTTGATGCGAACAAGTACGAGTGACCAAAATGATCAAGTCTACACTGCCTGCCTCCTGCCCTCGTTCTCCGGGTAACCTGACATGATAGAGCGCTGGCATTTGTGGCTGGAGTACAGCTCCTTCAAGGAGTCATCATTAAAAGCAAAAGTCGGGAAGAGGTGGGAGAAGGAGCAAAGGTGAGCGCTGACTATGACCGCCCCTCTCTAGCTGACCTCAGCTCCCAAGAGGAAGGTAAACATGCCGGGTGCCAGGAGGCGGTGGAGGGGAGCACTCTGGGCTCAGGGGTGCTCCCCTACACCACAGGAGACCTGAACCCTGTCTCAAATGTGCGAAGATCTGCATTCCCCAATTCCAGCTCTTCCTTAACTGACAGGCCACTGCTCCCCAAGTCTGACTCCAGGTGGGAGTGAGAGGATTTGATGGCGCCACTTGGGCAGCAGCCCCGCCTCCTGCCCCCACTTCCCCAGGATTAAATATTAGCAACCTCAATACAAATATAAGGGTTTAACCTTCAAATTTTTAAAGACTGCCCTCCATGTAAGAAATACACAAATAAGGGACAGCTTGTGGCCATAGCCGCCGGGCCCCCAAACCGGGCCAACTGTGTCCACCGCATCTACCTCGAAAGTATAACTCATATTGGAAGAAGGGAAATCTTTGGGACTTTAACAGAGGTTATGAAAGTATTTTCATACTGTCTTTTTATTCTTATCCAGTAAAAGTCAATAAAGCCCTCTGATTTCAGGAACTCACTCAGACTTTGCAAACTCAGCTGTAGGGTTAGAAAAAAAAAATCTATCAAAATGGCCTTAAATTGCGGCTCCGGGTGAATTTCGAGAACTTTCGAGTCTTACGGCTTCAAGGAGCCTAGGCTGAATTAAAACAAAAGTTGTTTTGTATTCTATTAATAGTAGATGATTAAACACATCTCTTATTTCAACCGGAATTCACTTCTAAGTGCTTAAATTTACCAAACCGGCCGCTAAGCCTATGTCTGCGTCTGGGAAAAAAATTCTCTCTAACGCACCCAGTTCAGAGCCCGACCGACAACGCATTCCTCCAACTCGACTAAATCCTCGGGCGCTCGCCGCCGCCCCGCACCCCTCAGAGTCGCCGGCCGCGGGGGCCGCTCCCGGCTTCGCCCCCTCCCCAGGGCCGGGGGCGCCTCCCCGCACGCTCGGCTCGCCCGGAGGAAACCGGAGCCCGGCGGCCCGGCCGGCAGGGGCCCCGCCGCCTCCGACTCCCGCAACCGCGGCGCGGGGCGGGTGGGGGAGGGGCGCGGCAGGACCCTCGCCGAGAGAAGCCCCCAGCGCCCCCCAGAGGGGGCTCCCCAGGGACGGCCGACCCCAGCCCCCAGCCCGGGCGCCCCCGGGGTCCCGAGGCCTCCCAGCGACGCCCCCGGCCCTCACCGCCGCCCCCCGCCTGGGGCCGCGGCCCCCAGCCTCACCCGGTAGGTGCTCTCGGTGAGCCGGTTCACCTCCTCAGGACCCCGCGACATGGCCGGCGAGCGCGGGACGGGCGGCGGCGCCTCGTGGTCTCCGGACTCCGGGCGGCGGGCGCGCCTGACGAGCCCTCGAGGGGCCGCAGCCGTCGGCAGGAGAGCGACCCCCGCGCGCGCGCGCGTCTCCGCCACGCAAACCGCAAAGCCCGCGGCGTCCGCAGCCCGCGAAGAACTGAGGAGAAAGCCGCCCGACGCGGCCCGAGGAGCGACAGGGGCGGGACCCGGCGGCCCCACCTGAGACGCGCGCGGCGGCGGGCGGAGTGGGCGTGGCCCGCCCCCGACTGGGCGGGGCGGCTCCACCTGAGGCCGCCTGCTGGGCGGGGCCTGGCGGCTCGGTGGACGGGACGGCCCAATCGGAGGCCGCCGCAGGGGGCCCGAAGGAGGCGGGCCGAGCCGGGGTGGGCGTGGCCCACGCCGGGCGGGCGTGGCGGGCGGGGCGGCTGAGGAGGCGCCGGCCGGAGGTGGGCGGGGCGGAGGTGAGCTGGCCTGAGGGGGCGGGGCCGCCCCACCTGAGGCGGACGGGGCGGGGCGGCCACAGCGCGCCCTCTCCTGGCGCGTCCAGCACCTGGGCCCGGTGTGAATCCTGCGGCTCCGGAGGGCACGCGTGGTTCCCCCAAGTCCGACCTCTTGGGGCGCAGGGGGGTCCCACAGTCCCCAGGTGTACTTTTCTGTAGTTGAACTGCCCTCCCCCCTCGATGGCCCCCAAAAGTTGGAGCGAATCCCCAGGACTGAGCTGTCAAAAAAAATAAATAAACGAATAATCGCTGAGATCTGGTTACTGAACTTTCACTCAATGCCATTCAGAAGACGGTTATGGGATTTGACGACCAGCGGCAGGTTGTCACTCACCGGGCAGGTGCAGGTGCGAGGCTCCAGGGCTCCCTGGTCCCCGCCCCACCCCTGCCTCTCCCACACCCAGGGGTGAGGCAGCTGCTGTCCCGGAGGCCGTCCCAGGTTGTGCACCAAGGGCGGAGGTGGCCAGACCCTGGGGGTTCAGAATGGCTTCTCCCCGGGGGAGCCCCTGCTTGGGCTCAGGTTCCTGAAAGCGGCTGTCTCTGCCTGCAGTCGCTGCGTCTGTTGTGGTCGGTTGGGCCGTGCGCCCGTCCACGCTGCTCCAGTGATAAAGTTCATTAGGAAATGCACACAGAGACCGTGTGTGGCTTGTGGGAACAGCGAGAGAGAGTGAGAAGCCACTGGACTTAGGACGGACACGTGCACACTGGGGAGTCTTATCGGGTTTCGCAAACCCTAAGACCGGCAGTGCTGGGAAACCGGAATGCTGTGTGTCCCCGGGTTTCAGGCCAGTGCAGTGACTTCCTTCTTCCGTAACAGATTTCTGGTCCTGGGAAGTGAGCTTCGCCAGCTGGGTTCCGCGTGCCCCCGAGATGCATTTGTGACCTTTGAATCCGTTTCCCATTAGACCCTCCGAGTGTGTCTGTCCATTTCCATTTAAACTTGGCAGTCCCAGTCTTCGCTTTGCAAATCACCTTTTGTCTCAGAACTAACCCCTGTGCCTTCCGATGAATGAGGTCACTTCGCCCTCTGCTGCCAGGCAGCCATCCAAGGAACAGGGAGAGAGAGAGAGAGAGAGAGAGAGAGAGAGAGAGAGAGAGAGAGAATTCAGAGGCTTAACCTTTAAAACTCCGCAGCTCATGGTGTGGTTGGGAGCCCACAGACAGAAGAGCGAGACACTATAAACCCAGCATGCCTCTCGGGTTAGTTTCAAGACCTGTGTGCAGGTCTTGAAACAGGTATATTTGATTATTCTGAATTCTCCTTTAAGGGAATAAGTTCCTGGCTAGGATCGTCCTGTTCTTTAGAAGTCTTCCTTTTCTTTTTTCTTAACATTTATTTATTTGAAAGTCAGAGTTACAGAGAAGGAGAGGGAGAGAGAGAAAGAGTGAGAGAGAGAAATCTTGCACTCGCTGCCTCACTCCCCAAATAGCTGCAATGGCCAGAGCTGGGCCGAGCCAAAGCTGAGAGCCAGGAGCTTCTTCCAGGTCTCCCACGTGGGTGCAGGGACCACAGGACTTGGGCCATCTTCTGTTGTTTTCCCAGGCCACAGCAGAGAGCTGGATCGGAAGTGGAGCAGCCAGGATTCGAACCAGCATCCACAGGGGCTGGGATGCTGCAGGTGGTAGCTTGACCCTCTATGCCACAGTGCTGGCCCCTAGAAGTCTTTGAGAATGGCTGCTTCTTAGTCTGTCTCTGTTAGGATTGCTGCAGGCTCTGGCCCCCCACTCCAGGTTTGGCCTGTGGGTGTCTGGAAGGTCTGCACCGAATGAGAGAGCAGGGGTGAAGTGTCTGCTGAGGGTGGGGTGTGCAGAGTGAACTGGGCTGGAGCCATTCTTTTTTCTTTTTTTCAAAGATTTATTTTATTCATTAAAAAAAAGAGAGAGAGAGAGGTCTTCTATTCCCTGGTTCACTCCCCAAATGGCTGCAACAGCTGGAGCTGAGCCAATCCAAAGCCAGGAGCCAGGAGCTTCTTCCAGGTCTCCCACATAGGTGCAGGGGCCTCAGGACTTGGGCCATCCTCTATTGCTTTCCCATGCTATAGCAGAGAGCTGGATCG
The DNA here is from genome assembly GCA_015711505.1 of Sylvilagus bachmani. Classification (NCBI taxonomy): domain Eukaryota; kingdom Metazoa; phylum Chordata; class Mammalia; order Lagomorpha; family Leporidae; genus Sylvilagus; species Sylvilagus bachmani. The sequence continues at coordinate 4,271,373 of CM027397.1, forward strand.
GAAGTGGAGCAGCCGGGACTCGAACTGGTGCCCTTATAGGATGCAGGTGCTGCAGGCCAGGACTTTAACCCACTGTACCACAGCACCGGCCCCAGGAGCTGTTCTTTAATATAGGTGCAGAAGGTGGAATTTCAGGAGAATGGCGATGACAGCTGTAACAGAGGTATGGTCAGTCACACCTCGGGGACAAAGGCAGCCACAGGGATGGGTGGTTGGCCTGGCCATTAAGTCACTGCAGTGCCTGGCTTCAGTTCCCAGCGCCGGCTCCTGACTCCGGCTCCCTGCTGCTGCACACCCTGGAAGGCAACAGTGATGGCTCAAGTCATTAATTCCCTGACATCCCTGGTGAGAGAGCTTGAGCCCAGGCCTGGCCATTGTATGTATTTGGGGCGTGAACCTCTGAATGAGAGCTCTGTTTCCTTCTCTGTCTCTCAAATAAATTAAAATAAAAAAAGTGGGTGAGCTCTCAAAAGGCTGCTTGTGGCAGACTCCCCAAGTGTGTGTTTGGTTTCCTGTAAAGCTGAGAACCCACAGTGCTAGTTGCTCTTGGCCGGTGTGCAGCTCGAGGCAGGGAAAGTGAATGGACAGAGGGGGTGACTCAGGCTGCCTGGCGCTCCCGCCGGCCCCGCCTGGATCTGGGCGTGTCACCTTCCCAGGGGCCCGTCCCTCAGCTCCTGCTGCAGCTCGGCTCCAATCCCCCCGAGATCCTGTTGCTGGTGACAAGGTCGGCAGGACACAATGGCAGGTGACAAGATTTTTGAAAGTCACAACCAGCACAAGCTCTTGTTTGGGGGGTGGGGGGGTCGATGTCTTTCTGAACTTACTGTGAGACCCCCAATTGAGGTCTCTCTCTTTCTCTCTCTTGCTCTAGGGATGCCCATGAGAATTCCACTCTGTCTTGTGACAAAAGAAGTCCCTTGCCAGTAACAGTAGATTGGGACAAATTCCTACCAAAAAAGAAAGAACAATTGAAGTAGATAAGATGCCGCTTTGCAGTTCTTTTCTTCCTCTGGGAGACTCAAGGTGGACTGGAAACTCATCTGCCTTCCTGTGTCGTTTCTTCCTATCTAAAGGGAACTCACTCCTCCAGCTGCGAAGTCCAGCCTGGGGTTGCAGAGTGCTTGACTCCCCGTCCCGTCCCCCGCCCCGCAGTCCCCCCCCCCCCATCCTCTGGATTGCAGCCCCACAGAGATTGTCGCTTTGGGGCTCTCTCTGCCACAGCATTCTAATTCCAATGGAGGTGGAGCCATGCTCCCCCCCCCCCAGGTGTCCGGTTCTTAATCCACAGAACAGGGAAGGAAGGTCACCGCCTGTGGTTAAAGGGGCTGACAAATGTGATGTTTGGGGTGGGGGTGGGGGTGGGAGACGGTCCTGAGTGTGACATTGTCACAAAGGTTAGAAATAAGAAGGACACGGCGGGTGGGAGGGGAGCCAGCCAGAGGAGGAGGCTGCAGTGTTGCACTTTGAGGACGGAGGCAGGGGCCGCCCATCAAGGAGTTGGCAGGAAATGGATCTGCCCTAGGATCCACCTGGGACCCAGAGCCTCTGCAGGAGAATCAGTGTGTGTTGTTTTAAGCTGTTGCAGGAGGAGCAGTCATTTCTGATAGCAGTCAGGAGAAACCACTGTGCTGTGTGATTGGGGCCACCGTGAGGGCGGGGGTGATTTCTGTCTTGTGCATTGCAGGTCGCTCAGTGTTTAGCACGCACTGTGAAGAAGATAAAATCATGAGGTAGTTAGGATCTTTTCCTGGGGCCGGCACTGTGGCGCAGCAGGTTGAACCGTCATCTGCAGTGCCGGCATCCCATGTGGGCACTGGTTCAAGTCCCGGTTGCTCCACTTCCGATCCAGCTCCCTGCTAATGTGCCTGGGAAAGCATCGGAAGATGGCCCAAGTGCCTGGGCCCCCGCACCCACGTGGGAGACCCAAATGAAGCTCCTGGCTCCTGGCTCTTGGCTTCAGCATGGCCCAGCCCTGATCATTGTGACCCTCGTCTTCCATTTCTTGGAAGAGTTGATGGAATATTAGTATTTATTTTCTTTAAATGTTTGATAAAATTCACCAGTGAAGCCAGCTGGACCTGAAGTTTGTGTTGTGGGGCATTTTACAAATTTGATCTTTTTAGTTGTCCTTTCCAGGGGGTTGCTTCCCCATGGCTTCTATTCCTTTGGTTCTTTAATAATTTACAATATTATTTTGTAGTCTCTCCTGGGCATTTCTGAATTTTTCTTAAAAGATTATTTATTTGAAAGGCAGAGTTAAAGAGAGATGGAGAGACACAGAAAGACAGAGAGCTACTGTCTGTTGGCTCATTCCCCAAATGGCTACCATGGCCAACCAGGGTTGGAACTATATGAGCCTAGAACTATATCCGGGTTCTCCTACAAGGGAGAGAGCTGGACCGGAAGTGGAGCAGCCAGGGCTTGAACCAGCATTCACATGGGATGCCGGCACCACAGGCAGCAGCTTGACCCACTGAGCCACCATGGTAGCTCTTTGTGTTATTTTTCCCTCTGTTCTATTTTGTGTGGTTTGGTTTAAATTCCCCTTCAGCAGTCATGGCAGCAGCTGTTTCTCCATCCAGGTGAGTCCATTCCATATTTTTGTCATTGCAAAGTCATCCTTGGGGAATCTTTTTGCTCTGTGTGCCCAGGGTTGTCAGGTATTCCTCCAAGAAGTTTGCATCAGTGCCTGCCAGGTGCCCCACGGACCTCATCACAGCCTAGTGTGCACCTGCCCCAAGTCACAGGCCTGGTGGGCTAATTTCTCCTAGGATGTTGCCTCTTCCTACTCCAGATCCCAGTCAAGCCAAGCTCCCTGGTCCTGCCCTAGGCCAGGACACTTCTGGTGCCCACTTCCTCTGTCCTTGTTACCACGTGGTCGTCCAGTGACAGTGAACCTCCTGGACATCTGGACCAGTGCTCTCACCACCAATCCTGGGGCCCCCACATCATCCATCTGCACCCTTAGCTCTCTTCCCTCTGCATTTTTGGTATCTGAGACTCTCTCTCTCTCTCTCTCTGTCTCTTCAAAACTCAGCTATGTATTGAAACATTTTTATTGTAGCATTTTATCCCTCACTTGAAATATTCATCCCTGGAGGAATTCTGAATTGTCCAGCCTGCCAGAAACCTCAAGAAAAGGCCCTCTGTTGGCTCCACGGAGACCGCGTGTGGATGCTAAGTCCCCCGGACAAGGGGGCCGAGTGTCGTGTTTCCATTTCTCGCCATCAGGAGGTTGGCTGGGGCCAGGCAGTGTTCACTTCAGCATCTGAGTTCTTCACCTTGGAAATAGGGTACTTGGTCTTCAAGTTACTTCTGATTGTAAAATTCCTAATTTTTTTTTTAACTTTTGTCTACCTATCTGATTCTGAAATCTTTCTTCTCTAGGTGCAGGCTGGCTTCTGGGAGAAAAGGCTGTTTGGCCAAGGCCGAGATAACCCGAACATTCTTTGCTTCTGGAAGGTCGGAGGGGGGAGACACTGGCCTGCTGTCTGGCTGTTGCTCAGCCATTTGGCTGCACGGAGAAATGGCCCAGCCAGAGCTGTGGAAGCTGATCTGCCTGCCCTATCTTCCTGATCCCTGTCTTCACTTTTGTTTTCCATGGGAAAGCCTCAGCAGAGAACGTTCCAGACTTTCCTTCCCTAAGCAAATCTGTTTTCTGCGTTTACCAAACTCCAGATGTTGCCCACTTCTGCCAGGGTCCTCTCAATAGCATTTGCATCCTTGCCTGCTCAGCACTTTTCCTGGAGTTCTAGAACGATTTTACCTCTCACTGGGGGCATTTTCTGAAATGCAGGACTTGGAAAATGCTGCAGTGCCCAGCCTCTCCCCACTGTGAACAGCTCGAGGTGCTATAATTTGTCTTTTTTGGACAGGCAGAGTTCGAAGTGAGAGAGAGAGAGAGAGAGAGAGAGAGAGAGAGAAAGGTCTTCCTTTTTCTGTTGGTTCACCCCCCAAGTGGCTGATAAGGCTGGTGCGCTGCCTCGGGCGCGCTGCGCCTATCCGAAGCCAGGAGCCAGGTGCTTCCTCCTGATCTCCCAGGCAGATACAGGACCCAAGGACCTGGGCCATCCTCCACTCCCAGGCCACAGCAGAGAGCTGGACTGAAAGAGGAGGAGCTGGGACAGAATCCGGTGACCCAACCGGGACTAGAACCTGGGGTGCTGGCGCCACAGGCGGAGGATTAGCCTGGTGAGCTGCAGCGCCGGCCCTATAATTTGTCTTTTTAGAATATTATTTATTTGCAAGGCAGAGAGACTTTTCCCATCTACCAGTTCACTCCCCAAATGCCTACAATGGTTGGGGCTAGACGCAGCAGCCAGGCGTGTAACCCAGGTCTCCCGGGAACCCAATTCCTTGAGCCACCCCTGCTGTCTCCGGGGGACTGCAGTGGCAGGAAGCCAGGGTTGGGAACTGGAGCCAGGGATGGGACCCAGGCCCTCTGATGCCAGGTACGAGCATCGTAACCACCAGGTTCAACACCCGCGCCCGCCACTCTCCATCTGTGTGCTCTCTCAGGACGGTCGAGGTCGGCCACACAAGGATGCTTTCCGTGAGCCTTGAGTCCTGCATCTTCCTTATCACACACCCAGGTTCGCATTCACGGGCCCAGTACCACCTCACCACAGCAGCCGCTTTCACACGGGGCCCTAGCATTTCTCCAGGATCTCTTTCCAGAACAGCTCAGACCTCCCGTAACCTCCGCTGACTCGGGACTTCCGTGAATCTCTGAGCACCCTACCCTGAAGGCAGCTGTTTCACTAAAAGCGGATGGATCAGCCCCGAGGATGTGGAAATTCAGCACAAAATGAAAATTTCCATTAGGCAAATGCAGACAATTATAAATAATTAAGCAGAACCTTGACTAGCAATTTATATGTGCCTTAAAAAACGTCCCCAACGTATTGACGCTGACAGAGGAGCCTACACATGCTTATAGGAATCAATGTGGGCTCCGCTGAGGACGGAAGACAGACTTTGCTGTTCTGTTCCTTGTGGCGTCCCATTAAAATTTCAGCATCAGTCCTGCTACAGTATCAGGAAATAGGGATCAGAAACTCACCATGCACAGAGCTTCTTGCCCATCACTAAGAGGTGCTGGTCGAGGAAAACATTGCATCCCATTCATTATTTGTTGTATTTAAAGAAATTTAAAATCCAAACCTGCTATAGCATTGGAAAGGCCAAAAATACCAAAGGGCAGAGATTCAAATTTTTTTTTTTTTAAAAATGCTCAGGGCTGGTGGTGAGCTTAGAAACAAAATCCAAAAGAAGTCACGTGGTTTTCTTATCTTCTGGAAGCCAACAAAACACATCCCAGCCCAAGAGACAATGTAAACAAAGGCTTGCTGAGAAAGCTAAAACGTGGAGGGGTTGGGAGCCGGTAGCCCTTCGCTTGGCCTCCGTCCTGGACTGCAGATGTGACGTCCACTGGAGGAGTAGCCACCACCTTCCATCTCGCATGACAGGTCGCCAAGAAGCTGGGATGGGCGGAGCAGAGAGAGGTGGGGCTCTCCGTGAGCATGGAGATTTCTGATTTTAAGATTTATTCATTTGAAAGGCAGAGTGACAGGGCAGGGAGAGAATGAGCATCCATCCGTGGTTCACTCCCCAAATGGCTGCAACAGCTAGGTCTGGGCCAGGCTGAAGCCAAAAGCCGGGAGCTCCATTCTGGTCTTCCACGCAGATTGCAGAGGTCCAAGCCCCTGGGCCATCCTCCACTGTCTTCCCAGGTGCGCCATTAGCAGCAGAGTGGCCAGGACTGGAACCAGCAGCTCAAGTCCTCCTAAGGGACACAGACAGTTGTCCCTTAGATCTGTTCTGGGGTTGGTTCCAGCACCCTTCCTGGGTACCGAAATCCGTGGAAGCTCATGTCCCTTCCATAGAAGGTATCAGTACCCTGTATATAACCTATGCAAGTGTCTCTCATAATTTGAATAATCTCTGGATGACTTGCAATAGCTAACACCATGCAAACGCTATGTCAATAGTTGTAATGCTGTATTTAGAGAACAATGACATGTTCTTTTCTTTTTCTTTTAAGATTTACTTATTTGTTTGAAAGACAGAGTTAGAGAGAGAGAGTGAGAGAGATGTTCCATCTTTAGGTTCACTCCCCAAATGGCCACCGCAGTCAGGGCTGGGCCAGACCAAAGCCAGGAGCCTAGAACTCTATCCGGGTCTCCCACGTGGGTGGCAGGGTTCCATGTACTTGGGCCATCTTCTGCTGCTTTCCCAGGTGCATTAGCAGGGAGCTGGAGCAGAAGTGGAGCAGCTGAGGCTCAAACTGGCACTCATGTGGATAGGCAGCATTGTAGGCAGCTTAACCCTCTGTGCTACAATGCTGGCTCCCATAGATGCTGTCTTTCTTTGCATATATTTCTTCAAAGATTCATTTATCTATTTGAAAGGCAGAGGCAGAGAGAGAGAGAGAGGTCTTTCATTTGCTGGTTCACTCCCCAGATGGCCCCAGTGGCCAGAGCTGTGCTGATCCAAAGCCAGGAGCCAGGAGCTTCCTCTGGGTCTCCCACATGGGTGCAGGAGCCCAAGGACTTAGGTCACCTTCCACTGCTTTCCCAGGCCATAGCAGAGAGCTGGATAGGAAGTGGAGCATCCGGGACTTGAACTGGTGTCCATATGGGATGCTGGTGCTGCAGGTGGCGGCTTTACCCACTAAGCCACAGTGCTGGCCCCATAAATACTGTCTTTCTTTGAATATTTTAGATATGCAGTGGGTTGACTTCTTGGGTGCAGAGCCCACAGGTGTGGAAGGCTGACTGCATTGACCTTGAACTTGGGGAGAATCTGAAATTGTGTTGAATTCGATCTAGGCAAACACAGCGTATCTTCCAATGAAAAGATCCAGACGGTGAGAAGGACTTGTTGAAAGTCCTTACACTTGGATTTTTCATTGTGGGGATGGCCATATTTTGGAATTAACCCCAAAGCCCCAGGGACTGCGAGATTCGAATGTGATGATGGAGACCAAAATGGGAAACTCCAAGGAAGGTTGCAGCTGCCCTGGAGACAGCCTGTTGTCCGGGAATCTGTCTCCTTCGGCCACTCTCCAAAAGCATTTCATTTCACTTTTCCAGAAAAACTTCATTTTACACCCACTTTTTCCAAGGTACAGGGTATAAAGTTCAGGATCGTTTTTTTCCAAGTTGGCAAACATGAACCTTGTGAAGAGGAATCACCCACTTTGCTTTTGAGTGAGTCATTGCAAAGCTGCTCACAGGGCAACGTCCGCAGACAACCCTGAACGGGAAAGTTCTCGTGCAGCATTTTGAAGAAATTATTTATTTATTTAAAAGGCAGAGAGAGAGCAAGTGAGAGAAATCTCCCATCTCGGCTTGAGCCGGTTGACTCCTCCTCAAATACCCATAACAGCTGGGGCTGAGCCAGGCCAAAGCCGGGGCCAGGAACTCCACCCGGATCTCCCACATGGGTGGCGGGGCCCCTCACCACCTCCCAGGGTGCACATGGCTTTCCTCTGCACAAGGAGATGAGATTCTAGCAGTTTACTGGTATCACAAAATGTCGCTCAAAGTCCTTGAGTTTGATAACAATTGGGTATTTGGCACTAAAGATACAAATTAGCTCCAGGCCAAAGCCAGAGCCAGGAGCCAGGAGCTTCATCCGGGCCTCCTACGTGGGTGCAGGTGTCCAGGCACTTGGGCCATCTTCCACTGCTTTCCCAGACACATTAGCAGGGAGCTGGATTGGAAGCAGAGCAGCCGGGTCTCTGAGTGGCACACATTATGAAATATTGGCGTCACAGATGGAGGCTTTACCCGCTACGCCACAGTGTAGACACTTCCAGGCTGGTGTAAAAGGGACGTCAGCTACAACAAGAAACCACCATTCCAATGCGCAGTGGCCCTGGGCTACCCGGGGTGACTCAGAGCAAGTCACACCATGTCCCAGGGGCCTCTTCTTCCCTGGGTCAGCAGCAGGGGGGTGGTCAGTACTCCCCAGGGCCCTGAGGGGGCACAGAGAACCATCACTTTCCCAGGGTGCTTCTCCAGGAATTCGGCTGCTGGACCCCCAACACCAGATGGGGCTCCAGGTCAGGCTCCTCCTCCAAAGCCCGGAGGACTGGGGGGGGTAACCCCTGCTCCTGGGGCTGGGCAGCGCTGCGGGGGTGGGGGGGTGGCTCCTGTCACCTTCCAGGCTGCCCTTGATCTCCCGCGGTCCACAGCTGCTGTGGCTCCGGCTGACCTTGCTGGGGTGCTCTGTCGGCCCCAGTCCTGTGCGATTTCCACAGCCCCACCCCCATCCCGGGCTGGGCCGGTGCGAGTGTCTTTCACGCTGCCTTCAAGTTCTGATTTAATTTTGTGAGCCTGTGATTGACCTTCCACAGTCACAACGGAGGAGCAGGAAGCCAGAAGCCGGGTCACCTGCCCCCGGGGGTCACTTGTGGAAGAGGCGGCTACAGGGGAAGGGGGGGGGGCGCAGAGATCTCAGCCACCTGATAGATTCTCCCCCCCAGGGCTTCTCCACCTTTCCCAGACACCTTCCCACCACCACCACCCCTGCCTTTTGAAACCTTTGCTCCTGACTTGGCTGCTTGTGCACCCTGACAGTCAGCAAACCCTCCCTCCTCTTGCTGTGTGTCCCTGGCCTCGGCCACAACATTCTCTCACGTGGAGTCTCTCCCTGTTTCATCTGGGAATGAGATTTGGGGAGCTCGGCCCTGCATGGCCATCGATAGAGGCGCTGAGAGCGGGGGTTGGGGATCTGAGCCGCCCCTTCCTCCCTCGGCAGCCCCTCCTGCGTCTCCCCAGAGCTGGGATCGCCAAGGAGCAGGGCGCGGCCGGAGCCACATTCTTGTCTGTCTGGGTGGGTCCTGCTCTGATTCACCTTGAACAGCTGCTCACCCTTGAGTCGCGGCCAGCAGGCAGCCCTGGACGGACGTGACGTCATCGGCAAATACAACCAGTCACCGATACAGGGACGGCTCTGTTCGCCTTGGAAATAGAACCGCGGCCATGGCAGGGCCCGGCCCGCCAGGGGAGGTGAAGGTCGCCAGGCCCAGGGGGTGTTTCCTTGGTGCTGTGACGCGTCGGGGTGGGAAGAGTCCCCAGGGATCATCCTGCAGCTCTGCCACCACGGCTGTGGGGGAGCAGCTGGGTCCCCTGGCACCTTCAGCCGCCTGCCGCCCATCATCAGTCTCTGCCCCCAGGTCAGCCAAGATCCCCGCTGGGACTGGATTTTGCCCTTTTCTCCAGGGCCGTGTAATTCTGAGGGGTGCAGCAAGAGCGCAGCGGACTTCCTTTTCCAGGAGCGATGAAAAATTAAAGACGCAGAAGGAATGATGGCTCTGGGCTCCAGCTGCCACCTGGATCCTCAGGTGTGCACTGAGCTGAGCCGCTGCCTGCTTTGTCCACTAGATGGCGCGCTGGCTGCACGGATGAGGGCGCTGCTCCTCCCGCCTTGCAGTCTCTGCCAGCATGGAGAACACCTGTTCAGCTGATCGCCCACACAGGCTCCCTGCCTGGGCGAGGAGAATGAGCCACAGAGAGAGGGTAGATGATTTCCCTGTCACTCTTTACGGATGCTGGCTGTGCGTTCTGGCCTTGCTCCCGGCATACTCAACCTCCTGCTCTCCCCGGATCACTTGTTCTTGATCTGGCTTAGGGGAACCTTTGAAAGCCCAGAAAAACCTATAGGACCCCTTCTTGGAAAGTTTTTTTAAATTACTTATTGTATTTAAAAGGCAGAGAGAGAGACAGAGACACACAGAGATCTTCTATGCTCTGGTTCACTCCTCAAATGCCCACAGCAGCTGGAGCTGGGCCAGGCTGCCATCCCCGTCCCCCACATGGGAGGCAGACACTCAAGCACTTGAGCCCTTAGCCTCCGCCTCCCAGGGTGTGCATCACAGGGAGCTCGGTCAGAGCCAGAGGAGCTGGGACTTGAACCTGGCACTTGATGTAGGATGTGGGCCTCCCCAGTGCTGGCTTAGCTTGCTGTGCCATGATCCATGGACCAGGTTTTGCAGAGGAACAGCAGGAGTCACTCTGGGACATCTTTAGCTTAAATGTTTGCAAGGAGCTGGTGGTGGTGGTGGAGGTGGAGGTGGAGGTGGTAGAGGTGGAGGTGGAGGTGATGGTGTTGGAGGTGTTGGCCGTGAGGAGCCGATGCATGTTTGAGCCCGAAGCAGGGAGATTTGGGAGTTGCTGGTGGGAGAGCGTGAGAGGTGGTTTCACGTCTTCAAACACTATTTACTATAAAGAGAAACTGAAATGCAGCCTGTGCACAGGGCAGTCTGTGGGGACTTCGGATGAGTGCTATGGAAAGTGCTGCCCTGTAGGTACTTGTTATTACTTGTTTTTTTATTTCAAAGTCAGAGTTATACAGAGCGAGGAGAGGCGGGGGGGTGGGGAGGAAGGTCTTCCATCCCCAATTGGCCGCAATGGCTGGAGTTGTGCCGATCCGAAGCCACGAGCCAGGAGCTTCTTGTGGGTCTCCTACATGGGTGCAGAGGCCCAAGCACTTGGGCCATCTTCCACTGCTTTCCCAGGCCACAGCAGAGAGCTGGATCAGAAGTGGAGCAGCCAGGACTAGAACCAGCAGTGCCCATATGGGATGCCACCGCTTCAGGACAGGGCGTTAACCCTCCGCGCCATGGCGCGGGCCCCCTTGTTAATACTTTTTAAAGATGGATTGATTTGAAAGCAGTTACAGAAAGAGAGAGAGAGAGAGATTCCATCTGCTGGTTCATTCCCCAGGTGGCCGAATCCAGGAGCCTGGAACTCTATCCAGTTCTCTCACATGGGTGCAGGGACCCAGGCACCTGGGCCACCCCCCACTGCTTTCCCAAGCACATTAGCATGGAGCTGGGTTGGAAGAGGAGCAGCCAGGGCTTGACCCGACTCTCCTGTGGGATGCTGGTGTCTCAGGCGGCGGCTTAACCCACTGCACAAGCTCCGGGTGATGCCGGCTGATGGTGTGAGGGAAGCTGTGCTTTTTTTTTTTTTTTTTTTGAATAACAAGGGCATTGCCCATCATACCATGCAGTCCTCCATCTGTCCTGACCCAGGATTTTTTTTTTTTAAGCTAAGTCCTAGGAAAAGCTCTGCTTTTTTTGAGAAACTGACCTGCTTCCCCTTTCCTGAAGATGAAAATTAATAAAAGATTGTGCGTGTGGCTCTTTTCTCTTCAGCTGCTAGGGAGCTCGGGGCCAAATTGGAAACTTTATTTATTTTAAGATTTATTTGTTCATGTGAGAAGCAGAGTTACAGGCAGACAGAGGGAAAGGTCTTCTATCTGCTGGTTCACTCTCCAAATGGCCACAACGGGAGAAGCTGTGTTGATCCGAAGCCAGGAGCTTCTTCAGAGGCTCCCACACGGGTGCAGGGGCCCAAGGACTTGGGCCATCTTCTACTGCCTTCCCAGGCCATAGCAGAGGGCTGGATTGGAAGAGGAGCAGCCAGGACTAGAACCAGCAGCCATATGGGATGCTGGTGCTTCAGGCAGAGGCTTAACCTACTGTGCCACAGCGCCAGCCCCCAAACTGCAAACTTGAATGTGTTAACCACTCGGCTCACAGAGCCTACATATTTCCTTCTGCTTTCCTCAACTCCCAGTTTTAGTGTTTTATTTTGTCATATGTCTTCTCTCTATAAGTTGTCTTGGTTCTATAAGGAACAGAGCAGAGTGTAAAATAAACAAATAAACATAATTGAATAAGGTTGTTTTTTAATAACAACACAACTCATTTATAAGTAAAGAGATATTGGAAATTTGTCTCTAAAGTAACTTTTTTATACACAATCTTCTATTCCAGCTGACTTTTATTATAAAATTGAAAATGAGTCCCTCAAGGAAAAAGAAGCCTAGTCCAGAAACATTATAAAAATCACACTTTAAAATTGCAGCATATTCGCAAATTCCCATATTTTAAGGGAAATAAGTGTGCTCTTATACTGAGAGTAATATGCAAAATAAGTCACAAGATACAAATGCAAAATAATAGCAAATTTTTTGGCCTCGGTGCTGTGATTTAAAGCTTCTGGGGAAAAAAAAAAGTGAATTTTCCTAATGGGACCCGGCGCCCTTTCCTGGAAGCCACAGGTGGGAGGCCTCTCAGCCCCTTGTAGCCTCGCCACCCCCCCCCAGCCCCCTACACATCGCCACACCCCCGTCAGCCCCTGTGGTATTCATCTGTCAGTATCGGTTCTTCAGATCAGTCCCTCTTTTGCATTTATTTAAGGAGGAGACAGTGTACACCATAGTGTGTGAATTCGTGGGTTTTCCACTTCCCTAATGTACATAGAGATAATATGATAAAGAGTGGCGGGGCAGGCAACTTAGAGTGGAGACGCCAGGTAGGATACTCGCATCTCAGGCTGGACCTGGGATTCCCCGCCCGGCCCTCAGACCCTGGGGGACGGTGCTGATGGCTCGAATGATGGGGTCCCTGCCACCCACGTGGGAGACCTGGATGGAGTCCCCGGGGCCCCTTGGGCTCAGCCTAGCCTCAGCCGTTGAAGTCACTTGAGGAGCAGAATAGCAGATGGGAGATCTCTCTGTGTCTTAATAAATAAATAAAAATGCATATATATGTAAAAAATGCAAGCAGCATGGTCTGTACCCTTAAAACGACCTCTTTCACCCCCAAGTGGAGCATCCAGCATGGGCAGGTGGTCTCTGTCCTGGACGTGACGGCAGAGCCAACGCTCCCAGCCCTTGGCAGTGGGTCACCTGGGCCCAGGCAATGTCGAGAGACGCGCATCAGCGTGTCGGCAGCAGGGGGAAGACCCCCTTCTCCCCCCGCCACCACGAGGTGGGGTTCCTTTGCTGAAACAGCAAGGAAATCCCGTGCAGTGACCCCAGGGAGAAGAGAGGCTGCGCGGGATGAAGGCGCCCGCCCTCCTGTGGCCCCACGGTCATGGAGCTCACTTGCAGGTCCTGTGCAACAAGCTGCAGGGAGCATGACCGCCAGTCATCTGGGGGGGCTTCTAGGCCAGGAACGCTCAGCTGCGGGCCCCGGGCCACACAGCTCGGACCTCCGGGACCTGATTCCCACGGCGGCTGAGGCTTGAGGAGAATCCCTGCTGTTGTCCAGTACAGAGGTGAGCAGGAAGGGGCCCTGAGTCCTGGTCACAGATGTGCTTGCTCTGACCTTTGGCAAAGGCCCACGCGCCCCCGGGGCTTGCTGGCCAGCCCTGGGGGAGGCGCCGAATCACCTGCACAGCTTTCTGGATTCCGATGTGGCTACACCCAAGACTCGCTCCGTGAGTGTTCATCTGTGACGGGGACAGTCAGAGGGGTGGTTGCTGAGGGGGTGGGCGGTGGATTGATAGGGGTGGTGCTGACCTCACCGCTCGTTTTGGAAGACATCAAGAATAGGATCGTTTGCTGGCGGGTGAGGTGGGGGCAGTGGTTGGATTGACAGGTGAGTGGCTGACGAGGCGGATAGAGTTGACTGCTGAAAGTGCGTAGCACCGAAGTGGTAGTTTAGGGGTGATTTGTTGCAAGATTCTGTGAACTCCCCATGAAGCAGGGATTCTACTCCGTCCTCTAGTAATGGGCTGTTTCTTTTTCTTTTCTTTTCTTTTTTTTTTGACAGGCAGAGAGAGACAGACAGAGAGAAAGGTCTTCCTTCTGTTGGTTCACCCCCCAAATGGCCACTGGGCCGATCCGATGCCAGGAGCCAGGTGCTTCCTCCTGGTCTCCCATGCGGGTGCAGGGCCCAAGCACTTGGGCCATCCTCCACTGCACTCCCGGGCCACAGCAGAGAGCTGGCCTGGAAGAGGGGCAACCGGGACAGAATCCAGCGCCCCGACCAGGACTAGAACCCAGGGTACTGGTGTCACAAGTGGAGGATTAGCCTTGTGGGCCGTGGTGCCAGCCTGGGCTGTTTCTTAAACTCCAGAGTCTGCCTTTGGGGCATTGAGGTGCAGCAGGTTGAGCGCCCCTGGAAACGCCTGCACCTGTTTTGAGAGCGCCTGGGCTCAGGTCGCAGCTCCTCCGCTTGGGATCCCACTTCCCGCTAATGCACCCTGGGAGGCACCAGCCAATGGCTCCAGTTCTTGGGTCCCTGCCACCCGCCGTGAGTTCCAGGTTCCTGGTTCTGACCTGGCCGAGCCTTGGCTGTTGTTGGCATTTTGAGGGCAGTGTGTGAACTCAGAATGAAAGAACTTTCTCTCTCTCTCTCTCTCTCTCTCTCTCTCCCCCTTTCAAATAAAAATAAACAAACAAATAAACTTGAAAAATCTGACTTTGGAGGGAGATATATTTCTTCATCAAGGGTTACACACAGGCGCGTCCCTGGGAGAAGGGGCGCAGGGGAGGTTGTAGGCCCCAACCGTGGACTCTGCACCCAGGTCACAGCAATGGCAAGGACTGGGTCGTGTTCCTGGCATTGTGGAGCCGCAGGTGCACCTGCGCCGCCTCCAACACGCCCCTTGGGGACCACCTCTGGGGACTGTCCACTTGCTGCAGTCACTCCACGGCCACCAGGGGGTGCAGTCGCCCCATAGTTGCCTGAGGATCCCCAGGATTCAACCCCACAGCCTGAAATGTGTCTAAACACCCCCCCCAATGCCTCTCCTGCCCTGTTGATTCAGTCGCCCCAAACGACCACACCTCTGCAGCATCTTGTGAGGGGGCTTTCTCCTCTGGTCCCCCTCCCACCTCAGAATTAGGTGTGGGGTCTGGTACCCCTCAAGCCTCTCAGTTGCTCCTAAGACGTCTCCTCCGTCTCTTGCCCAAAGCCTAGCCTGTGCCCTGCTGTCCCTTACTGCTGCCCACTGGTCCTCCCCTCTCCAGGCCCTGGGGGCTTTCTCCAGCCTCACTGCCCATGATGTCGCCCTGGCGTGTCAGGAGCCACACCCACCCCTTCCCGGCTTCTCGGTGCCCGGTGCTCTGTAGTCCGGGACCCACGTCTGCGTGCAGCAGGGAGTGGAGGGTGCACAGCCTCTCAGGGGACCTCTGGTTGCGGGGCCGTGGTGGGCTGCTTGCGTGGTGTCCTGGAATTCCTCGTCTCTTGCGTGTAACTGTATCTTGCAGTTCTCCCCGCCACGCCCCCGCCCACCCTCCCACCCTGGTCTGAGCACTCCCCGCCCTCTGGACAGGGGAGGAAGGGTGCTGCCTGTGTCCTGGGAGGAGACTCCAAGCCAGCTCATCCAGGACAACCCGTTTCCCAGGCACTTCCCCTTCCAGGGCCTTGTTCACACGCTGGGCAGGTGCAGGTGCCCCCGTGTCCCTCCCCAGGGGCCTGGGTCATGGTCATGGGCCTGAACCCACAACCACAGCACAGATGTCAAAGCACACGCTTAAATCCAAGTGTCCACAGCGAACCCCTCAGATTGACTGCATGGGCAAGTAGGGGACAACTGGGATTAGGTGGCAGACAAACTGCAGACAGACGGCCGACAGGAGGCGGCCTTGCCTGGACAGCGCTGCAGTGGGCCATGGGCCCAGACAGCAGAAGCAGGAAGCCCTGGGCGTCTCGGCTGAGGCCCCGGCATCCCAACGCAGGGCTCTGGGCCCGGTGTTCCCCATGCCAAGGTCCCCCGTGGGTGCCGCTCACACATACTTTCTCTCCGGGGACTCCTGGTTCCCTTGGAGACAAGTGCATGCTGGGAAACTGAGCTGTGTTGGCGCTGCTCTGAGGTTTCAACGACGACAAAGAACAAAGTAAAAAAAGGCTCCAGGGGCGTTGTGGTGTAGCGGGGAAAGCGACCGCCTGCAATGCCGGCATCCCATATAGACTCAGGTTCGAATCCCAGCTGCTCCACTTCCAATCCAGCTCCGTGCTGATGCTCCTGGGAAAGCAGCAGAAGATGGGCCCCTGCACCCACGTGGGAGACCTCCCTCTGCTGCCTCTCCTGCCCTCCCACAAGGCCCCACTTCTCACAGGAGCCATGGCAGCACCTGGGCGCCTAGGGGGTGAGCTGATTTGCAGAGATGGTTGCAGAGATGGACGGGACTTTCAGGGTCCAGTACAATTCCTGCTCACTGGCAGTCTCCACTTCCCAGCAGCCCCCTCCGCCTATGTCTCTGTGGGTCCATGGGCTGGTTGTGTCAGCACGGTCTCTGGTCGCACCTGCTCTTGTCAATCTCCCATCCAGAGGTGGGATTTAGGGGCGGGCACTTGGTGCAGTGCTGGAGACCTGCTCGGGCTGCCTGCGTTTGGGTCCTGGCCCCCGTGTGCCGGATCCTGCTTCCTGCTGACACATACCTGTGAGGGATCTAATGATGACTCGGGTGCTGGAGTCCCTGCCACACCTGTGGGACACTGTGCCTCCCAAGTGGCTGCCCAGGACACCTGCCCCGTGATGAAGGTAACTTTGAAGATGCGAGGAAAATCTGGATCCCAACTCAGGGCTCTGTGTCCTGCGCTGCTGACTCTTGGTTTGGGGTGCTAATTAGGAAGTGTGGACAAAGCCTCCTTTCACAAGGAGAATGAGCGGGAGAGATTCTCCCAGGGTGCGTTTCTAGGGACCCAGCAGACTGAATCGTTTGTCCAGAAGCTTCTCCCATTAGCATCGCATCAGCTGCATCGGGTGCCCCGGGAGACAGGAGCACTCACCTTCCAGGCTACCTAGCAACCTCCAGGAAGCGCCGTGTCCCAAGGCCTCACAAAGAAACCCTCCTTGGGCGCTCACTCTGCGGACAGCGTTCCAGGGGCTTTGAGAAGTGTGGAGAAAAGCGAGGTTGCCAAAGAAACCAGGGTTCTTCTTTTTTTTTTTAACCTGAAGATAAAAAAAAATCACCACGGATGTAGGAATCAGAAAAGCCGCTGCTGAACACAAGGACCTGGAAGGTTGGGTGGGGGGAGGGGGCGTGGCCGACTCCTGGGCGCCAGGCCCTGGTCCTCCGTCCTCCGGTGCCTTCCAGCCAGAGCTCCTGCTTGCTTGGTGTGAGGTTTGTTTTATTGCCTGATTTCCTTTTCTCACTCATTTTCCACCCCTCTCCCTTCTCGTTTGCCCCCAGGGGTGCCACTCTTGTTTTGACTTCTGATTATGGTGCACAATAGTCATTCCCTTTCTTCTTTAGCAACTGTATTTCTTGATCAGCCACTTCATTTCTGTCCCCCGAGGCTGTTTGCCAATGCAGCAAGATGCTAATGTTCCACACAACAGGCCAGAAAGTGCTAGAAAACTAAGGAAGAGCCCCGCCCCCTCCTGTCCTGGGCCAGGCAGCCCAGGGTGGAGGTGAGCTTCGGAAGGCTCAGGGGCCTGGTCCCTGCAGGCCTTGTGGGTGGGTGCTCCAGGGCGGGGGCAGCTGGGGGGGGCAGCCACTGCTGCACACTGAATTCTCTTCCGGGAGCTCAGGCCCAGGTGGGGTGAGGGGTGGGCAAATACAGTTGCAGGTTGGGACGGGGGGGGGGGGGGGGGG
>CM027397.1:4288824-4331021 GCA_015711505.1 Sylvilagus bachmani
TGCCCACCGACCCCAGGGCCTGCCCCCTGGGTTTGTGGCCTGGCTGTACCACTTATGAGCTGGGTGACTCCAGGCAGCTGGTCAAGACACCAGCATCGCACTCTGGAGTCCCTGGGTTCAAGTCCCGGCTCCGGCTGCTTCCTCCAGCTTCCTGCTAACGTGGATCCTGGGAGGGCAGCAGCGATGGCTCAGGTGACTGGGTCTCTGCCACCCTCGGGGGAGGCCTGGACTGAGTTCCTGGCTTGGACCCGCTCAGCCCCAGCTATTGCAGGCATCTGGGGGGCGACCCAGCAGCAGATGGAAACTTCTCTGTCTCTTTGCCTCTAAAATGAGTAGACTTTTACAAAGCTGTTCTAAGAGTGTGGAAAAGAGTGCAGCTGACCCCACCTCCCTCCCTCCAGAGGCTTCTATGTGGGAGACGCACATTAGACAGGTCAACAACGAAATGACAGGCACCAGGGAGGGGCTCGCCGAGGGGGAGGTGTCGTCACGTGGACCTCCATCAGGCGGCAGGAACAGCATTAGGGAAGGGCAGGGTGTGGCAGACAGGAAAGGTGGGCGTGGTTGGAGCACGGGCTGGGGCGGGGCGATGGGAGCTGGAGAGAAGCAACCCAGGGCTTGGCCGGGGAAGATTGGGATCATTTTTCTTCTCAGCGACAAATGACGTGGTGGCTCCCACAACAGAAATGCATGTGTTCCTTGGTGGTTTTTTTTCATTTCTTTATTTGTATGGCACAGTGACAGAGAGAGAGAGAGAGAGAGAGGTGGAAGGGGAGAGATTTTCCTTCTACTGGTTCACTCCCCAAGTGGCTGCAACGTCCAGGTTTAGGCCAGGCTGAAGCCAGGAGCTCCATCCCGGTCTCCCAGGTGGGTGCAGGGGCCCAGGCACTTGGGCCGTCTTCTGCTGCCTTCCCAGGCACATCAGCAGGGAGCTGGATGGGAGACGGGGCAGCCGGGACTTGAACCGGCGCTCTGACATGGGCTGTGGGCATTGCAAGCAGTGACTCCCCTCATCGCACCACAGTGCCAGCCCCGGGTCCCTGTGTCAGAGGCCAGAAGTGGGATGTCGTGGAACGGGCGGGGCCACGGTCTCTCGGAAGGCTCTGGGGGAGAACGTGGTCCTGGCTGCCCCCAGCTTTTAGGGTTCTATACAACCCTTGGCTGTGGCTGCGTCGCTCAGATCCCTGCCTCCGTGTGCACACGGCTTCCTCTCTGTGCCTCGCTCCTAGCCTCTTGCAGGCACACGGTCAGAGCACCTGGCCCGGAAGTCCAGCACAGTCTTGTGTCGAGATCCTTGGCTCCACAATGCCTGCAATTGCCTGGCAGATAGCGCGTGGGCATCTATTCTGGGGGGTACAATTGAACCCACTGTGGGGGACGCTGGCAGTTTGAGCAGAGGACCAGTATGATCCGGTTTAGCATTTACTGGGTCCTGTGGGCTGTGGCTGGAGACCAGCTGGAAGTGGCGAAGTGAGTCAGGGCCGTGGCAGGAAGCCAGGCCGTCATGGACACTCCCAGCTAGGCCTGGGCGTCTTCCTGTTGAACACCCCTTCCCAGGTCACCGACCTGACTGCGATGGGTCAAGACAGCAGCAAGAGCCCCCGAAATCCCATGGGAACACAGACAACCATGGCCCTCGTCCAAACCGCGGCATCCCGGCTGGCCCAAGTGCCTGCTCCTTTGAATTTCTTTCCTTTCTTAAAGATTCACTTGTTTATTTGAAAGACAGTTGCAGAGAGAAAGAGAGAGAGAGAGAGAGATCTTCCACCTGCTGGTCCATTGCCCAAATGGCTATAATGGCTGAGACTGAGCCAGGCCAAAGCTGCCAGGAGTCTGGAGCTCCATACGGGTCTCCCACATGGGCTGCAGGGCCCAAGCACTAGGAGGGAGCTGGATAAGAAGTGGAGCAGCCTGGGCTCAACCCAGCGCCCAGAGAGGATGCCGGCATTGCAGGCAGCGGCTTCTCCTTTCGTGCCGCAACGCCAGCCCCTGAATTTCTCTCCTTAAAAAAAAGAATCCCAGCTCTTGCCTTGCTGCCTATCTCTCGCCTCCTAGACGGGAATTATTTCCAGGTCCAGTTGTAGAATCGCTCGATCCCTGACAGCACCCGGTCTGCAGCCACGTCTTGCTGCCTTCAGTCTCCCCAAGGCACACAACACAGCCTGAACCCCAAGTCCTTGCAGAGATGCCCCAGGGCTCCCCACAGTCCGAGTTCGCCCTTGCTGCATCCAGTCAATACACCCAGCTTTGTTCAACCCTAAGGCAGCTCCCCTTGGTTTTGGCTTTGCAGGTGTGGAGCCCTGCAGCCCAGGGGATCCCCTCCTCCCACCCCTCATTGTAGACAGACCCACACTCTGTTCCACGCTCTGCTGCGGCCATGTTAAACTCCTTCACACTTTCCTCTGGGCCCCCACAGCTCCCTCTGCTGGAGGGCGCTGACTGGGGCTCGCGCCAGGGTCGCTGTGGAAGGGGAAGAGGGGAGCAGGTGCATCAGGGTTCTCCGGCCGGGCTCTACAGGACCCATGGGTGTTTTGGATGTGGGTGGGAGTAAGCAGGAGAGGGATTTGGGAGTTCAAAACGGGGCGGGGGGTGGGGCTGGGCACTTTATCAAGACAGGCAACACTGGGTGGACAAACAAAGCAGATTTAGGAACGGCTGGGTGGGAGTCAAGGATTCCAGCATGGTGAAAACAGGCCTCCCGTCAAACACTACAAAAGAGGGATTGGATGCTAGCGTTTTAAATATTGGTGGCGGGGCTGGTGCTGTGGCGTAAAGCCGCCACCTGCAGTGCAGACATCCATATGGGCGCCGGTTCAAGACCCAGCTGCTCCACTTCTCTTCCAGCTCTCTGCTGTGGCCTGAGAAAGCAGTGGAAGATGGCTCATGTGCTTGGGCCGCTGCACCTGTGTGGAAGACCTGGAAGAAACTCTGGCTCCTGGCTTCAGATTGGCCCAGCTCTGGCCATTGCAGCCATTTGGGGAGCGAACCAGTGGATGGAAGACCTCTCTCTCTCTCTCTCTCTCTCTCTCCATCTCTCTGCCTCTGCCTCTCTGTAACTCTGCCTTTCAAATATATAAATAAATCTTTTTTAAAAAAATCAGTGGCCTGGGGCTGGGGTTGTGGCACAGTGGGTTAAGCCACTGCTCAGGACACTGGCATTGCATATGGACACCAGTTCAGAAGTCCCAGCTGCTCTGCTTCTGGTCCAGCTCCCTGCTAGCACGTTTGGGAAAACAGTGGAAGATGGCCCAAGTGCCTGGGCCCCAGCACCCACGAGGGAGGCCTGAACGGAGTTCCAGGCTCCTGGCTTCAACCTGACTCAGCCCTGGCTATTGGGACTATCTGGAGAGCGAACCAGTGAACAGAAGTGCCCTCTCCCTCTCCCTCTCCCTCTCCCTCTCCCTCTCCCTCTCCCTCTCCCTCTCCCTCTCCCTCTCCCTCTCCCTCTCTCTCTCCCCCCCCCTCGCTCTCGCTCTCACTCTCTCTCTGTCAGTGGTCTGACACAGTGCTGTCGTTTGCCAGATGTCAACATGGGAGGCACCCCGGTAAAGGGCACACGGAGGTCTCTCTGTCACTTCTCACAGCTGCAAGTTACCGACAGTCGTCTCAAAAATGAAAACTTTTAACAAAGATGGTGACCCAGAAATTCCGGATGTGAAAGGGGGACAGGCCGCTTGGGCAGTGGCTCTGCTCCCCCTTCTTCAGCTCTTGGTCTGCCATGGGCTCCAGCTCACTCGCCCAGGCAGCTGGCGAAGGGGTGCGGCTGACGTCGGCAGCTTTCCTCGTGGATCCCCTGCACATCTGGAGAGACTGTGCAGCCTGCCCCTGGAGGAAGCGGTGAAATGAGTCGTGAAAGCGCAACATGTCCCTGCAAAACTGCTCCGGTATTTTAGTAGATGCAGATGAGCACGGATTACCGTGCGGCCATCCGGAGGGGAGGGGGAGACCTGGGCGGGTTGTGGCTTTGGGAAGGGACCTGGGAGGGCTCACCTGCTTCATCTGCTTGGCCACCCGACACTTACCTGGCCCCAGGTGATGCAGGCTGAATGACAGCTGCAGGCTGTTTTCTTGTGGAATTGCCTCCCAGTGACACCACGGCAGGTGCAAGGTGTGTCTGACAAGTGCCTTTGTGAGGCGGAAGGGATTTGGGGGCGGGGTTCCCTGCCAAGGTTGGAAGCATTTATTTTATTTTATTTTTTAGATTTATTTATTTGAAAGTCAGAGGTTAAACAGAGAGAGGAGAGGCAGAGAGAGAGAGGTCTTCCATCTGATGGTTCACTCCCCAGATGGTCGCAATGGCTAGAGCTGAGCCGATCTGAAGCCAGGAGCCAGGAGCTTCCTCCAGGTCTCCCATGCATGTGCAGGGGCCAAGGACTTGGGCCATCCTCTACTGCTTTCTCAGGCCACAGCAGAGAGCTGGATTGGAAGTGGAGCAGCCGGGTCTCGAACCGGTGCCCATATGGGATGCCGGTGCTTCAAGCCAGGGCATTAACTCGATGAGCCACAGTCAGTCCCGGAAGCATTTATTAACATTAAAGTCTTCTTATTCACAATGCCCTCATTTGCACATCAAGGTGTGACATTTCCTGGGGGAGAATGGACACAGTTGGGCAAGCTAGCTTCTTATGTGTGGATCCTAGCTGGGTAGCCCTGGGTCCAGCTTCCACCCAGAATCCTTGGTCCAGGGTAGGGGAGCCAAGGGTGGGGAGAGGACACACAGCCCCTAGTTCTCATTGCTCCCGGGGGAACTGGGTCACTGGGCATGGAGTGACTGGGCTCTCTCTCACGCTGCTGCCTCAGTAAGGTGGCAGGGGGTTGAATCAGGGTGGGAAGAGTGGCCTGGCAGCCTTGAAACTGGGGCTGGCGTCTGAAGCGGGGGTGGTCTTGCTGGAGACTGAGCCCTTAAATCCGGGTAGTCGGCACCAGGATTGCATGGCAGTAGTCATGCAGCCAGAAGAAAACCACCCCTCATCCCATGTTGAGCCCAGAGATCTCTCTCAAGGGAGTCCTGGTGGGGGGCCTAACCATCAAAGGTCCTGGTGTTCCAAGAATCACGAAGCTCAGAACGCCACTGGGCTCACAGGAGGACGTCGAGAACAGCACCCCGAGATCGGAGTGACTATTTTGGGGAGGATGCACAGATTTGGAGGACCAGATTTTCACAGACTCATTAAACAAGGAAGTTGAGACGCCTCGTGAAAGTCATTTTTAGCATTACCTTAAGAGGTGCCCCATTTTTAAAAAAAAAGCTTTATATATTTGAAAGGCAGAGTACCTCTGAGAGAGAGGAAGACAGAGCTCTTCCATCCATTGGTTCACTTCCCAGATGGCTGCAGCAGCCAGGAGCCTGGAAACCCTGGTTTCCCATGTGGGTGCAGAGGCCCAAGCACTTGGGCCATCCTCCACTGCTTTTCCATGCCGTTAGCAGGGAGCTGGATTGGAAGTGGAGCAGCTGGGGCTCCAACTGGTGCCTGTACGGGGTGCTGGGGTCACAGGCAGGTTAACCCACTGTGCCACAAGGCCAGCCCCACGAGGTGCCCCATTTCTCAGGAACTTGGAGATGGAGCAGCTGCACTCGTACGGAAAGCCGGCATCGCAGCAGCCGCTTAACCTGCTGCTTAGCCAGAGTAGATTTGCAAACCGAGAGACTCAGGTTCAGTTAGAAACCCGAGAGGGGTTCTGGGAACCTAGGGGCAGGGAGCTAGGGCATGTAGAACAAGGAGAGGGAGAGGGAGTGTGAGACGTGCAGCATTCTGTGGAGAGAAGCCAGACCTAGCAGGTCCTGGTGGCGGGAAATCAATCAGGCACCAATCCGGGTCCTCACGTGTTTTGCAGGCCCCCTGATGCAGGCCAGCAGTGAACGGCTCCCTCTGTTGTTCAGGCCCCGAACACGCTTTCGTCTGGCAGCTTCCTGTTCTGACCTGACGTCTGCATGCCCAGCCAGCCACGCTCCACGGCTCAGAACGGGCTTTGGCTCTCCCCGGCCGCCCTGCCGGCGTGTCTGGGTTTCCTGTCCCCTTTCAGGCACAGAGGATGGGGACACAGGCACGCTGGGAGGAGCGGCCCTGTGTGGGCACGGGCGTCTGCTGAGGATAGGCCACAGAAGGGACCAGCCCCCGTGGCAGCGTGGTCTGGGTCCTGAACTGCTAGTAGGGTTTCCAGTTTCTGGGTCTGAGCGGAGATCTGACTGGTCCAGTGTCACCTGTTCACCTGGTCCCTGGGTGGTGAGGGCTCCGGTCTCCTGGCAGCATCAATCCTTGTCTGAGCTGTGGGCGGCAGGGTCAGGGTGCAGGAGGGGCGGGGAGTGGGGCTCAGTGTGGAAGGCGGTCAGCCCGGCTTTGGCAGTCCAAGCTGGAGCGCACAGGGCATCTGGTTTTGCTGACAGACGTCTGAAGCCCTGTCCCACACACTCATCTAGCAGCTCTGGGAGAGTCGTGGGGGGCGGTGGGGCCACCTCCCACCCAGGCCCTGAGAACTCCAGGCCCTCCTTTCCCAGCATGCCTTGCGGCCTGAGCGTGCAGCCCAAGCCTGGCCAGTCAGAGACAGCTAGCTGCTCTGGATGGAGCTGCTGCTGGAGACCACATCACCCTAACGGGGGGCCCTCTCCTCCCCAGGCATGGCTGCATGAGCGCCCCAAAGTCCTTTTCCCAACTGGCTCCTCTGACCACAGCCATCAGAGTCCCCTTCTGCTGCCTGTAACCCGGGGTGGCTCTCGGGAGAGGGTGTGGAGCAAAGTCAGCCCGGCCTGGGTCAGGGTGTGGGGGCCACCCGGTGAGAGCAGACCTGGCCACAGCCCCAGCACACCCAGCAGCCCTGTGGCTCACCCCGGCCCCCCTGGGCTGTGGGCTCATTTCTGTCACCTGCAGCGGGGCTGGCATTGACCATCGGTGGGGCCCCTTCTCACCTTGGCCTCTGCATTTCTGGGTTTGGGCTCAGGAGCTGCGGGCTGTCTGCGCTACCTGCGTAGAGGCTGCAGACAGAAGCGGCAGGATTCAGCCTGGGCCAGCACCGCCTGGTTTCTCTCTCTCTCTCCCTCTCTCTCTCTCTCTGTGTCTTTCTCTCAGCTTTGTAGAAGGGCTGCCCTTGGTGGTGGTGGCGGTGGGGCTGTGGGTGGACTCAGCACTACAGATCTTTAACTGGGCACCAACCCAGAAAAAGTGACAAAGTCAGGAATCTCGCACCCCCTCCCTGGGCATCCCCAAGGTCAGCCCAGGGCATGAGCGGGCTGGGAGGGCGCCTGGCCCCGCTCAGCGAGCACCGCCCGCAGGCTGGTATCAATAATGAAAGGCTGCAGCTACTTATAGAATCACACCATTCGCAGGGCGCTCTCCCATTCTCTTTGATTTCTCCCCGGCACCTGTGGAGGGTCCACCACGTGCCTTCCCACCTGCCGGGGCAGCTGGGAGGCAGGGCAACTGTTTGGGGCTGGCTGAGGACAGCAGCTTGGTTCCTGGCTTTTGCAGTGTGTGCGATAAGTGTGTGGGATGAGGCTTCGGACGTCCGGCAGCAAAACCAGATGCGCTGTGCGCTCCCAGCTTGGGCTGCAAAAGCTGGGATGGGAGTGGGGGAGGGTGGCTGCAGGGTGGGGGAGGGGGCCCTTTGTTCACACCTGCCAGGGAGCCCAGGTGGCTACCTGCAGGAGAAATGCTCATGGAGGCGTGTGACAGAGGAGGCCTGGTTAGGAAGAGACTCCTCCACGCTGGGTGTTTGCAACAGAGCCTGTTGGTGACTCAGGTGAGCAGAGAGGAGAGAAGCCCCAAGGGCACAAATAAAGCAGCCCAGGACTGGACTGGCAAGACCAAGAGAAGATGGGGGCCATTTGGAGGGAGATGGAGCGCTGCCCAGCTTGACCCCCCAGGAGCTGGGACCGAGGAGGGAGGGGCCAGACATCTGGGGTGTGGTCGTCGAGGACTCCACCCAGAGGGAGGAGAGGGGGCAGGTGACCGGCTTCTCCTTTTGGTTCTTTGATCAGTGATGGCAAAACACACGCCACGTGCGAGCTGCTGGCTGGCCCACTTTAAAGGAGACAGCTGAGTGGTATGCGCACACTCTGCACAGCCGTCGCCACCGCCCACCCCCGGCGCCTGTCCGTCTTGCAGAGCTGAGGCGCTGTCCCCCTCAGACATGAGCTCCCCGTGTCGGCCAACTTCCAGCCCCCGACACCCACGACTCCTGCATCTGTGGCTTCGGTGGACTCCCGTGCCTCAGGTAAGTGCACTGGCACGGCACTTGTTCTTTTGTGCCTGGGCTATTCCACTCAGCGTCGTGCCGTTGAGGGTCCTCCATGCTGCAGCAGGTGTGGGGACGTCCTTGCCTGGTGAGGCTGAGCAGTGTTCCCGAGTAGGAACGGATACATTTTGTCTCTGCACCCAGCCATTCACTTCTTGACTTCTGGGAGTGAGGCTGTGTGCAAGTGTTTCTTTGAGGCCCTCCTTGAAGCAGAGTTGCTGGATCATATGGCTTCTCTATTTTTAACTTTTGAGGAATCTCCATACCGTTTGCCATCGTGGTTACACCATTTTGCATTCCCGCCCACAGCGTGCAAGGGTTCCAATCTCTCCACATCCTCTTGGCTTGGGTGCCAATTCTGCCCTGCTTCCCAGAGCGAACAAACAAGCCTGGAGTCTGAAGCCATTGCCTCCGTCTAAACCGTGCAGAACAACGACAGGGTTCTCGACTTCTGTCCGTGGTGGTGGTGGTGGTGGTGGTGGTGGGGTGATGGGAATGCCCCCACTGCATTTCATGTGGTTCAAGGAGTGTGACACTATTCAACCCCAGGCTCATCACTGATCTCATTTTTCTGGTCATAGTGACAGTTTGGGGGTGAGCAAGTGGCTCTGAGAATCTTACCAGCATGGGTGGACAAGAGGGACCACCTTCCCTGGGGGGAAGGTGGCCAGGATGGGCTGAGAAGGAGCCATTGTAGCACTGACCTGCTTGAGAACCACGGGCTGCAGAATAGAGTCTTGGCAACATTGTTCACAGCTGTGCCTGCAGCGGCCCGCCCAGGAGCGCTAATGCATCCCTCCTGGAGGCAAAACCAAGTTGTGTTGAGATTTCTGTCCCTCGCCGACTGCAGTCATGACCAATGGACTTGCCTTGGCCCAAGCCCTGGCCATTGCAAGCCTTCCTTGTTCCGTGGTCCTTGGATGGCAGCAGATAACTGGTCCCTTTGAGTGCCGCACAGGACTTGGTTTGCACCGAGACCAGCAAGATCAGAATCGCACCTGTCCCAGTTCCCAGGCTTGGTGACTTGGCATAAAGCTGCTTGAAAGATGGTGAGCGGAGCTGAGACTGAGCCAGGGGGTGTGGCCACTCGGTTGCTTTGCCCACCCCTGGACCCCACTCCAGCCAGGGCTGGAGGTGAGTTCTTTGCTCAGCCGGCAAGACGGAGGGCTCTGCCTGTTTTCAAATGGCCACACAGGGGAAAAGGATCTTTTCCCTGCTTGGTGACACGGTGGAGGTCTCGGTGGCTCTGCCCTCGCTGGGATCTGCCCGTTGCCTCCCCAGGGCACCCAGGAGGCCCGTCACAGGGCTCCTGTCGCTTTGTGCTTCAAGGACAAAGCTGGGCTGAAGCCCACACAGCCCAGGGCCGCCTCGGCCCTGTGCCATTGCCCGCCCTCCCCGGGCACTTGGCACATTGAAAAGCTATTTTAGAAGTGGCAGCACATCTGATTCTTTCTAATGCACTTCCAGGCAGCACAGCTGTGCATCAATGAAAGAATGTTCCCTGCACCAAAGTGCTTCTGTGGGCCTCCCGATCCTGTCCCCCGGCACCCACTCTCTCAGGTCAAGAGCGTCCTATGAATCATGCATTAGACTGCCGCTGGCAGAAGTGGCGGTGGCTTTTGCAAAGGGAGGAGTTGGCACTGTCTCCCAGTCTGCAGTGGGAGGTGAGGGGCCGGGGATGGGGGAGTGGGGGGGGGGCTCTGACGGGGGTGGGGAGGCAGGGGACGCAGACCTGGAAGGCGGAGAGAGAGGTTGGCTTGTGCTGTTGAAGCTTGCGGCGTCCAGGGCCCTGCCACCCGTTCACGTGGCAACGGTGCCCAGGCTACTGCACTTCTGTGCAGGTGCAGACCCGACAGACTTGAGGCTGAAGGGAGGACCAGGCTCGTGGAGTGGTCCCATATGGAGCCCAGCAAACGCCAGGGTGGCGTGGGAAGGGAATCGGCAGATAGAAAACAAAGCACAGGCAGTGGGGAGAGGAACGGCGCTTCCGCAGGTGCCGAGACCGTGAACGGACACTCAGACTGTGGAGGGCAGCATCCGTGGCTCTGGGGCAGCCCCCGTGTCCGAATGACCGTGCAAAGCTTGTTAAACCAGGGCGTAAATCAAACACTGCCACTGTCTCTCCCTAAAACGTGTCAGTCAGACAGATGTCTGAGGGAAGACATCTGATGTTTCCGTAGTTTGCAAAAAAAAGACAGTGTTTCGATGTCGAGGGGGAGGTACGAAGATTCGTGATTCAACTCTGAAAGCCATTTTCAAAGTTTTTTTTTTTTTCTTAAGCTCAAAAATGTCCCTGGAAAGGAATAGGCAGACATGTGTTCTTAAAAGAGGAGAGTGTCTCCCTTCAATGAAATGAAGGAGAAACATGACGCTGATGACGCACATGCTGAACGCTCCAGGCTTTCTCCAGCCCACCATGTCGGGCTGCCTCCCAGAGGTTTGGGGCTCCCTGTCTTTGGAAGGGGCCTCCCCCAGCACCATGGCTCAGCACCTACTAAAATGAAGACTCAGGGGAAACCGGCAGGAGAATGTGTGAGGCTTGCAGCAGAAGTTTTCAGGATTCCCTTTGGGAAAAAAGACATAAATACATCATAAACTAGGGTTTTGTACAAGTCTGCTTTGTGTGCATGGAGTGGGAGGGGAGGAGAGCGTTTCTGTTTGCTGGGTTCTTTCCCCAGACACCTTCAAGAGCCCGAAGCAGGAGCTGGGGACTCCGTGCAGGTCTCCCACCTGAGTGGCAGGAGCCCAGGTCGCACAGCCGTCGCTGCTGCCTTCCGCGCTGTGCAGTAGCAGGAAGCTGGAGTCGGGAGCCAGCGCTGGGGATCTAAACCCAGGAGCTCCGACAGGGAGGCGGCAAAGCCGTGAGGCTGAACACCCGCTCAGAATGAGCGAACTTGTGTTGCTGGGAGAAGAGGGGTCTCTTTAGCTCGTGGTTTGGAAGTTTTAAGGGCAGGATGGCTGCATCGTCTGGTTCTGGCGAGGGCCCCATGGCAGATGGCAGATGGTGATGGCACCGGCAATGGTTGCAGCGTGTGTCGAGGCTGGTATTTGTATCTTGAACCAGGAGGGTGGGAGCAGGGTGGGGGCATGGCAGGGTGTTCAGGGAACGTCTGGCCTCCAATGCGAAACCACTGGGTCCCCCCATGCCAATTCAACTGCAGGCAGGACTTGAGATTCAATACAACTACAGCAGGCTATTTTTTTTTTTTTTAGTTTATGCATTATTTATTTGAAAGGCAGAGTTACACACACAGAGAGAAGAGAGAGGTCTTCCATCTGCTGGTTCACTCCCCATTTGGCCTCAACAGCCGGAGCTGGGCCAATCCAAAGCCAGGAGCCAGGAGCTTCTTCCAGGTCTCCCACATGGGTGCAGGGCCCAAGGACTTGGGCCATCTTCTGCTGCTTTCCCAGGCCATAGCACAGGGCTGGATCAGAAGCGGAGCAGCCGGGACACAAACTGGCACCCATAAGGGATGCCAGCCATGCAGGTGGAGGCTTAATCTATTAAGTGGTGATGCCCACCCTAGGCTGGCTGATTTTTAAGTTGATAATTTTGTATGACCTGTAAATGATAAAAAAAAAAAAAAATCCAAGTGGCCCTTGGCAGAAAAAAGGTTCCCTACCCTTGCGAGCAGAGCTGCAAAAGGGGTCAGAGCACCCCCCTCCAGTGACCTAAGCCTCCCCACAGGTCCGACCTGGGAGCTCCCAGTCTCTCTCAATAGTGCCACCCTGAGGATCATGCCTCCAACTGCAATGGGCCCTGCATTCGATCCACAGCGGGTAGGAGAGTGAACCTTGATTCAGAAGGAGGAAAGATTTAAAAATAAATTAAATAAAAAAGAGAAGAGAAACTGCAATGCCCTGGCCCTTCAGGGGCCTGCCTCCTGGAGTTTGCTGGACACGCATGCCAATTCCAGCTTGGCTTCTCACCCTTTCTAGAATGTTCCGTGCCTCCCAGGAGCCCTGACGTACTCTGGCATTGTTGTAGCTTTCCCAAAAACCTGCCTCTGGAAATGAGGCTTTCCAGAAAAGCCGGCTCTTGGCCGTGGCTGGGATCTGCCCTCCCAGGAGGGGCTGCAGGGTGTGTGAGTGAGGGGCCACGCTCCAGGGAGTGGGGCCAGGAACCAGCAAGCAGCCTAGCTGGGGTTTGTAATTGTAGCTGATGGAAACCCGGCCAATTGAGAGAGGAGCAGGTGGCTGAGCCAGGGGCCTGCAGACAGCCCAGGGCAGAGCCATCCAGCGGGGCCCCAGCACAAGACAACATGGCTAAGGTGTTGAAGTTTTCTGGCGTGGGCTCATGCTTGCTGTGGGCAAGGCCCCAAGCTCAGAGGCCCCCGCCCACGTTCACCTTTCTCTCCTTCTTCTTTCTGTAGGCTAAATGGGCCAATGTGGCCATGTCATTCTCCAGGAGGCCGGCCTGCGTGCGTGTGGACGAGAACATATAGTCAATGTGCGAGAGGGTCTGTGCTGGCCAGAGGTCCCCTGGCTCTCCCAGGAGCCTGCCCAAGCCACGGCCGGTCACCCCAGAGGCCCGAAGGCCCCTCTCTCAGGGCGAGTCACTAAACTGGCACTGAGACGTGTATTCATCGGCTTCTTTGAACTTGGTTCATGCCAGGTCACTTCCAAGAGAGCTGGAGCCATTTCACCGTGCCCAGAAAAATCAACATCTGGTGCGGAGCCAGCGCTCGATAAATAGCGCCCGAGTGAATGAAAATTAGATTTCTGAGCAGGCTGGGGAGGGCCGGAGCCAGACAGGAGCACATTTCCAAGGAAATGGTTTTCTCGCTCGGGCCTGGCTGGGGAGCAGCCGGCCTGGCCTGGGCTCTCACCAACGTGTCCCAGGGCGCACTGGGATACCTGGAACACTGGATTAGCCCCCACCGCAATGATCTAGTTTTAACTAATTACATCTGCAATGTCCCTATTTCCATATAAGGTCACGTTCTGAGGCACTGGGGGCAGGATTTCAACGTATGCGATTTTGGGGGCACACTACAACCTGTGACACTTGACATGCCCACACACTCACCCTCGGCGTGTTCTTCCTGGGCCTTTTCTGCATCATTCTGGAAGGGACCGGCTCTGCCCTGCACTGTCATCCAGCGGCCCAGGTGGCTCTCTTTGGATCAGGAGCCTCCTGAGCCCAGGACGAGAGCCCAGTCCGGGGTCTGCGTCAGCAAAGGTAACACAGGCTGCTCCCACACCTGCGCCTCTCAGCCTCCATGGCCAGACCCCCCAGAAGCTGGGGTGGTTCAGGCTGCCAAGTACATGCCAGCTTCACCGGGGGCTCCAAGGCTGCCATGGGTATGGGCAGACATCACACCAGCCCACCCCAGGGCAGAGGGCGAATAAGGGGTGGCTTGCATGGGCCAGGTCTTCTTGTTCCACTGGTCAGACTCAGCCATAGATCTTGCCCCTGCAGGCTGGGCTGGCTGGGAGATGCCATCCTGGGCTGCAGCTGGGGAGCACAGGTGTTACCCGGATGATAATGGGGGGAGGGGGCTTCTGGAATGCAAGGGCTTCTTATTACGTATTCCAAAGCAGAGCCGCCGGAGTCCCTCCCCCAGGTCCTCCCCCCTCCCCATCTTTCCCATTAATTCGGGTCGTCATCTTCCCTCTCCCTCAGCACTTGGTTGTTTCCAGAATGAGTGAGATGTAAATTTTTTTGAGAAGGTTTGGGGGATTCGCAGACGTCCCTTTAGGATACAGGCGGTGCCCTGGGTTGGGGAGGGGGGTGTCATCTGCTGAGCCTGTTCACCAGGGACCAGCTTGTGACAAAGCACTGCACTGTTCCCTTGTGATCTGATTCTTATTAAGACAAAAATTCCACCCTGGTATTTTCCTGTACCCATTTTAAAGACAGAGGAACTGAGGCCCAGGGAGGCCAGCTGGCACCGACCAGGTCAGCCTCATTCAAACAAGGGGAAGAGAAAGCAAAGGTGGCTTGGAGTCTTGGAGGAGTGGGGACAGAGGGGGAGTGGGCGGAGGCCCTCGCACCTGTCTCGGTGGTCAGACACCTGCCCCTCTCTCAGCACCTGCGGCTGCCCACCGACCCCCGTCTCCCGAGAGGAGCTCCGTGGACCCCAGCCTCCCGGCTGGAGTGTCCAGGGAGGCGCTGCCACCCACACTCGCCCCGCCATGGCTGTCAGCCGCGCCGGCCCTGGGAGCCCAGCTTGAAGCAGTGAACGATGCTTCTCTCACACTCGCCTGACATGCTTTATGTGTGCTCGCTCGTACGGCAACAGAAGGTATATAAAAAGGCTCAGTTACAGTTTCGGGGAAATAATAAAATAACTCGGAGGCACTCATGTGCCAAGGAGGCAGAAGATAAATGCCCGGCAGTAAAGGAAGACTCACTTCATATTTCATCCGGCTTCCGAGGGGCCCGGGCAGGTGAGGCGCCGGAAGGGGCTTAGTTCCAGAACACTTTATGGCACGTCCGGAGTCAGCCGGTTCCTTGTGTAAACAACACTCAGACACGAAGGAAGGAGGCGGGCGTGTGGGTTTTCTCTCCCTTCCTGCAGCCTTGTGGGAGGTAGCAGTTTTAGGGCTAATGGACTATCACATCGAGTGATCGCCAGCTCCCACGCGTCTGTAGGACGTGCTGGGCGTGGGGCTAGCTGGGAGGTGCACCGTGACTTCCGCACAGCGTCCAAAAAAGAGAGAAACAGAGCTGGCCGTCAGCCCCCGGAGCAGCCAGCTTCCGAGTCTGTGCCCTGTGGGGACTTCACGGTGTCACCGTTTAAAAGCTGATCGTCGTGAGGCAGGTTAAGCTGCCACTCCAGGTGCTGGCATCTCCCATCAGAGAGCTGGTTCTTGTCCTGACGGCGGCTCCGCTTCTGATCTGGCTTCTGCTCGTGCGTCCTGGGAGACGGCAGGTGATGGCTTCAAGTACGTGGGTCCCTGCCACCCTCTGGGCAGAGCAGGATGGAGTTCCTGTTGCCTGGTTTCAGCCGAGCTCAGCCCTTGGCTGCCACCGGTGCTTGTATCTGCAGCAGCCCCCCCACCCCCCAAGATTTATTCATTTATTTGAAAGGCATAGTACATACACACACACACACACACAGAGATATCTTCCATCCACTGGTTCACTCCCCAAATGACCGCAGTGGCCGGAGCTGGGTCAGTCTGAAGCCAGGAGCCAGGAGCTTCTTCTGGGTCTTCCACGTGGGTGCAGGGGCCCAAGGACTTGGGCCATCTTCTACTGCTTTCCCAGGCCACAGCAGAGAGCTGGATTGGAAGTGGAGCAGCTGGGACTTGATCCAGCTCCTGTATGGGATGCCGGCACTGCAGGAGGCAGCTTTACCCGCTACACCACAGTGCTTGCCTCCCTCTCTCTCTCTCTCTCTCTCTCTCTCTCTCTCTCTCTCTCTCTCTCTGTCTTCCCCTCCCCCCCACCTCTATGTCTCTATCTTTCCACCTTTCAAAAAGTGTTTTATAAAGCCGCTCATTAGAATGTAATAAGATATCGTCATTAAAATTATTAGTTCTTCAGTAGTTCTGTCCTTGCTAATTTTAATTTCTTTATATTGTCGAGACAGGTCTGGAATTATTCATTTAATTTATTATGGTAACATCTCGGTGTTTAATGCAGCTTCAACACCTTTCTAGGCAATGTCTCACGTTGGCGGTTTTCTCCCCTTTTGCATCTAAAATTAGAAGTGAGGTTAAAGGGACGGGAAGGCAGGGCCGCCGGCGCTCGCTCCGCAGTTTTATCCCAGCGCCCGGAGCTGAGGCTTCTCGCCCAGCGTTACTGAGGTGCATGTGAGCTGCCCGTTCTGAAGCGTGCCCTTTGATGGGTTTTAACAGGCAGTCACGCGTCTGTGAACCGCAGGGCTGAGAAACGCGTCGCTGGGCGAGTCCATCGCGGTGTGCTTGGAACACCCAGTGAGTCCGGCCCGCTGCTCCCGAGGCCGTGGGTCTACACCGTCCCCGAGCGATGGGCTGAGCCGAATGCTGTGCAGAAGCACACCTCTGTGCAGCCATCTACTTCCCGATCGCTTTGCGTCTCCTGCATTTTTATATACATGCAGTTACCCAGCGTGTGTTCCATCTGTTCGCATCTCTCCTCTCCTCTCTCTGGATGGAGATTTCTGGATTCACCCATGTTATTGCGTGTCAGCAGTTTGCTCCTTTTTACTGCTGAGTCATATTCCATTGTGCAGATGGGTCACAACTTCTTCACCCGGTCACCCACCCATGGGCCTTTGCAGTGCCCTTGGGTTTATGGCTCTTGCAGATAAAGTTGCCTTGGACACGTGGAGGAGCCATTTCTCTTGGGTGAACACCTAGGAGTGGGAATGCTGGGTGTCTATTTAAAAAAGTAATTCTTGGAGCTGGCACGGTGGCACAGTAGGTTAAAGCCCCGGCTGCACAGCCAGCATTGCAAGAGGGTACTGGTTCGCATCCCGGCTGCTCCACTTCCAATCCAGCTCCCTGCTGATGGCCTGGGAAAGCCGTAGAAGTTGGCTCACAGATGGGTGATAGCTCTGACCAAGCCCCGGAGGAACAGAGTCCAGCAGCCTTCACCAGCGGGATGGGTGCTAACCAGGGCAGGTGTGCATGGAGAGCCATGGAGCAGGGTGGGCTCGGGGAGCGACCTGGGCCATGCACCCCCCCACCCCCACAGAAGGACCCTCAACGGGTTTCACGCTCTGCTCTTGTTCCCCAAAGTTCTCTGTGGCTTTGGAACGAGGACCCTGAATTCTCCTTTTGCACTGAGCCCTGCAGATTATGCAGCTGCTCTCGCCCAGGGGTCACCAGCTATGTGTTCCTCCAGGATCAGACGGAGGCCAGCAGCCCTCAGTGCCACGAGGCCATAAAACCGCCCGTGCAGAGGCCGTGTGTACTGGATTGGGCTGAATTTGTCCCCTTCTCCCCGCTCCGCTTCCTCCAGCTACAGAAGTTGTGTGTGTGTGTGTGTGGGGGGGATGCCTGGGAGGAAGATGAGGTTATGTACAGCCGTTATTTATGGAGGAATAAAGTTACACTCCCACATCTGCACGCGGGGTGGATGACCAGGCGACCCCGCTACAAATGAATGCGTGTGTTTCTCGGGCTTGTATCCGGTTAGCGAAATGGGTAAAATGTGATGCTAGTCTGGTCTTCGAGGAATAAAAGTAGCAGTGGGTGAAAAGCAACCGAACAAGGGAGGAATTGAAAAGGTGCAGTGAGGTGTTTGTGGACTCGTGAGGCGGTGACCTGGCTGCTTCTGGCCAGGGGAGAGACTGTGACGTCCCCTCTCTGGCAAGCTGGGGAGAGGCTGAAGGTGATAGAATTTTTTATTCCATTTTGGGGATGCAGCTTTTTTTTTTTAAAGGTGTATATTTATTTGAAAGTCAGAGTTATACACACACACACACACACACACATAGAGAGAGGTCTTCCATTCACTGGTTCACTCCCCAGATGGCTGCAACAGCTAGGGCTGAGCCAGGGCGAAGCCAGGAGCTTCATCCGGGTCTCCCACGTGGGTGGTAGGGGCCCAAGCACTTGCTTGGTCATCCTCCACGGCTTTCCCAGGCACAGGGAGCGGAATCGGAAGTGCGCTGTGGGACTCCCATGGCAGGCCTTTGGGATGTCTGTGTTGCAGGCGGCAGCTTTGGCTGCTGAGCCGCAGCGCCAGCCATGGATGGAGCATTTGATCAGGAGGGGAAGCCCCAAGCAACGTCCTCCAGGGAGGGGAGCCTCAGACCCAGGGACGGAGACCATTCCCACAGTGACAGGAGGAGGCGCCGCTGGCCCAAACGGCTCCCTGTGCTGGGGAGGCTTCTTATCCCAGGCCTTGGGGCTGGCGCCAGCTTGGGGAAGAGAGTGAAGACAATGGCAGGAGGGAGCCACGGACCCTTCCTGCCGAGAGAACAGGGTCCCAGGTTTACCGAAGACGAGGTGAATCCTGGGAGAACCAGCCTGGTGAGAGTCTGACTCTGGCCGCATGCTGTGTTTCTTTGCCTTAGATAATCTACTGAGTGAGTTTTACCCGGAGTACAGCGTTTTGTTTGGGTAGGAGAAGTCGCTGTCTCCAGGGTCACTCAGCGCCATCTGGTCAACCCCTTGCTCTGGGTAGAACCATCTCCTGCTGACCCCAGACGAAACCTGTGCTGTGTCTAAGGATCTGCTGAGAGGGACAATCCTCCAGAGCTCTGGAAGGTTCCCCTCGTGTCTCCCCAACATCTGGTCTGCAGCACTGCTCCTCTGGTTTGAGGTGAGAGGGAAAGAGGGATGGAGGGAGGAGAGAGAGAGGGAGACAGCAAGGCCTCCGGCTGAGGGCTGGTCACCCTGTCTGTGGGGAGTTGTTTTTTTAAATTATTATTTGAAAGGCTGAATGACAGAGTACATGGGAGACAAACACACAGAGATCTTCATCCACTGGTTCACTCCCCTCAAATTCCTGCAATGGCCAGGGCTGGACCAGGAGCCTAGACCACCACCCAGGTCTTCCATATGGGTAACAGAGACTCAAGGACCGTCACCTGCTGCCTTCCCAGGCACATTGGCAGGGAACTGGACTGGAAGCAGTGCGGCCGGGCCTCAGGATAGGATGCCAGCATCAGAAGTGGTGGCTTGACCCTCTGTGCCACAGTGCTGGCTCTGGAGCAGGCATGTTTTTTTTTTTTAGATTTTACTTATTTATTTGAGAGGTAGAGTCACAAACAGTGAGAGGGAGAGACAGAGAGAGAGGTCCTCCCTCCACTGGTTCACTCCCCAGATGGCCGCAACGGCTGGAGCTGCGCCGATCTGTAGCCAGGGGCCAGGAGCTTCTTTCTGGTCTCCCATGCGGGTGCAGGGGGCCCAAACCCCCGGGCCACAGCAGAGAGCTGGATTGGAAGAGGGGCAGCCGGGACTAGAACCAGTGCCCATATGGGATGCTGGCACCGAAAGTGGAGGATTAACCTGCTGTGCCATGGTGCCGGCCCCATCTGGGCAGGCAGTTTTAATGGGGAGGAAGTCAGGGTCCAGGCACAGGTTCGTCTGGGCATTGAGTAGGAGGATCACATGGGTGGGAGCTGGGAGCGCTGACATTGGGGGCAGCAGGAGGAAGGGGGGCCCCTCCCCCCTGACAGCTGTCAGTGGGAAAGCCTCGTCTGGGCAGCCGGTGGACACAGCACCCAGGGTGGTCACTTGCAAGCGGGGAGACCGCAGGGGTGGCACCCTTGGTGCCCGCGCGTTCCTCGCTGCGAGCTGAGTGATCAGTGACATAGGGAGACTCCTATTGCTTCCGGAGAGATCCCCAGCGAGGTCTGGGGGAGGGGAAAGGCGGCGTGGGGCCGGGAGTTTGCCCGCAGCAGCTCCCACGGGGTGAACATTCAAGGGACGAGATGAAGTCAGCTCGGGGAGACCACGAGGGAGAAGGCTGCATGTGTCACCGTAATAATGATGAATAACAAGTGACCAGGACGCTGCTGTAACTCACAGAGCGGGAGAGGAGGCGAGAAAATTTATGGCCTTGGAGCAGCCGGGGAGAGAGTGTCTCAGACATGCTTGGATCTTTTGACGAGGAACCTTCTGGAAAATGGCTCTTGTCAAGACGGAGCCCACGTTTCTGTGAGACCGAGAATCTAATGCTGCAAGGGACCCCCCTCCTTTACGACCTTGCCAGCCCCAAGTGTAGAAGCTGCCTGGCCAAACCGTGGCCCCGTCCTCGGTCACCTCCCCTGGTGCACAATCGGAGCAGCGCGTGACCAGGGCGTCCCTGGGCCATTGCAAGCACAGGGAGAGGCAGCCTCTGGCAAAGGAGGTCGGGAAGTGCAGAGAGCCGGCCTCCAGGTTAGGGACAGGGCTGCTGACTGACCGTCCACTCTGAGCAGCCCTGGGAAAAGACCCGGGTCAGAGGTAAACTGAGCTCCGGCCTGCGGATCGGTGGGGGCTTTAATCATTTATTCATGGGAAGCAGCGGCATAGGCACATCGTGTGTGAGAAGATACCAGAGGGGGCATGACAGCCCCTCCCTGGGCATCCCTCCCCACTCGGCCCTGGGGCTGGACTGTCTGTCCCCCAAGTCGCCACCGGGATCCAAGCCTGCGTCTCTGGTCACCCCCCCCCTCGGCCTCCTTTCTTTCCTGGCTTCTGTGGCCCCGCCTTTCCCTGGGTTCCTGGTCCATGCTTGGTGGCACTGAGCAGTTAGCACCATTGAAATCCAAGCTGGGCTACGGTTGCCACGAGGGGCGGGGCACCCCATGGGCACATGGAAGAGGGAGATGCTCCAGCTACATTGGCGGTTTATTACCCGGATGTCAGGGGCCACAGACAGAGAGGCGCATGAGTGAGGGTCCCAGCGGCGGGAGCCTCTGTCTCCAGGCACTCCCCGAGCCCTGTGGGTCAGCGCGTTTCTGTGGGGGCTTCTTCATCACCTGGGAGTGATTGTTGACTCCCTCCCCCAGTGGTTCCTCTTCCTGAGATCAAAAGATACTCTCAGGGCCCAGCTGATGCCAAGAAGTAGGAGCGCCAGGTCAAGAGTTGGCGTCAAAGACGCAGTATCAGGGCCAGCACAGAGGGTTAAGCCGCGGCTTGAAACACCACAGCCCATATTGGAGCATCAGTTCAAGCCCCAGCTGCTCCACTTCCGATCCAGTTCCCGGTAACGCACCTGGGAAAGCAGCGGAAGATGGCCCGAGTACTTGGGCCCCTGCACCCACTTGGGAGACCCAGATGGAGTTCAGGGCTCTTGGCTTCAGCCTGGCCCATCCAGCCATGGCTGTTGTTGGCATTTGGGGCATGGACCAGCACATTAAGATTTCTCTTTGTCTCTCCCTCTCTCTCTCCATCACTCTGCCTTTCAAGTAAATAAGTCAGTAGTCATTAGAAGATGAAATGTGGGAACGGAAGATGCTCCTGGCACCGCCGTGTCTCAGGACAGCACAGGGCTTTCGGACTCTGAGCTGGGGGGGGGGGCAGGGCCCCAGCAGGTACTTCCTCCCCGGATTCTCACCTGCCTGCAAAACAGGGCTACAGGGGGATGCAGAGGGCTCTGGGTGCTGGGATGAATGGACGCAGAATCTCAGCCAACCCTCTGGTAGCTCTCCTGCCTTCCGGGCTAAGCCTGGCAGTGTTGGCTTCTCCCAGGGCTGGGTCCTCCACATACACTCGTCCTGGAGAAGTCTCCTAGCACCAGGGACCTGGGGACTCCCTCTGCTTCGGGACAGGCCCACACTCATTCTCCTCTGGAGGAACTCCGCTCCAGGTACCACAGCCACATTTAGCCACAGTGGGGCTGGGGACAGGAGGGCTCCTGGAAGGTAGGTGCCTAGGGGCGGAGCCTGGCTCAGCTGCTCCCTTGCTGTGGCCTCCTTGTTGGGCCTCGGCGTCCCCTCTGCTCCTTGGCTCATTCTCAAGTTCCAGGCTCTTCTGCCAGTGAAGAACCTGGGCGTGGAGATGGGTAGAACCTGGACAAACCACATTTGTCAAACTTTCCAGAGGTTTACCAGTTGGCTGGAGTCATGTGGGCGGCTTGAGATAGAATTTACAGTAGTTGCTGGAAGCGAGGTTTTCTGCATGAGATCCTGGGGGAACAGGGAGTACAGAGGACCAGCCGACGCTCGCGGGAGCTGGGAGCCCAGAATCCTCCCTGCGTTCTTCTGTCCAGGTTTCTTTTTGGGCTCCATTTCACAGAGGGGAAGGTGGAGGTCCCGAGAGGTTGGGCGCCCTGCTGTGGGTGACCAGTCTGATCCCCGGAGCCTGGACGGGGCTCCAGGTGGTTTGACTGCAAGCTCGCTGACAAAAGAGAGCAGCAGCGGCCGGCGCTGTGGTGTAGTGGGCTCAGCTTCCACCTGTGGCAACAGCATCCCATGTGGGGGCAGGTTCGAGTCCCGGCTGCTCCACTTCCTGTCCAGTTCCCTGCTGATGTACCCGGGAAAGCAGTGGAAGGTGGCCCAAGTGCTTGTGCCCCTGAACCCATGTGGGAGACCAGGAAGAAGCTCCAGGCTCGTGGCTTCAGATCGGCCCAGCTCTAGCTGCTGTGGCCACCTGGGGAGTGAACCAGCGGATGAAAGACCTCTCTCTCTCTGTCTCTCTTTTAATCTAGTTTACATCTCAAATAAATCTTTAAAAAGAAAGAAGCAGCAAAGAGCAAGGTGGACATCCAGAAACATGCAGTCAGAGCCTCCCCCAGACTCGACAGTGTCCGGTCCTGAAGAGAGGAGGAAGCTGGGGCTTGCAACCTCTGGGGCTAGCGTGTGGCCGCCCAGCCCTCTCTGAGTGGGGGGTGGGGGGTGGGGGGTGGGGAGTGGGGGGTGGGGCCCGTCGGCCTCCTCAATAACAGAAGAGATCAATCCTGAAATAAGGCACGGCCGCCCGCAGCCACGCCAGGCGCATCGTATCCAAGATGCATTTAGGTCATTTTTGCGTCCCCTCTGCCACGTTACCCAAGTGGGAGCCTTCCTTCAAGGCTGAGCCGCGGAGGGAGGGAAGGGCAGAGACGAAACGTATTTGCCTCACAGACAAGCAGGCCTCCGGTCCCAGAAAGAGGCCGTGCGTCTGTGCCAGGGCGGGCATCTCAGCATCTCCGACGGCAAAAGTTAACACGTGCTCGTTAGCCAAGCTTCGGAACCTGGGAGGAAATTAAGTCGCTCGGAACTTGGCGATGACTGTTAGCACTTCCATATATATAATGTGTATTTTTAGAAACTATGAATGAAGGAACATTTATTATATGTATTATGCATGAATAAGCATCAGTATTATGTATATGCAGAATATACATAGCAGGGATATAGACGTACATGGAGCAGAACAGGATGCTCATTGCAAATTAAGGGTGGCGATTAACTGGGTGGGGGGCTGGGAGGGGCACGCACAGGCTGCAGGGAAGAGGCCCCGTTCCTGCTTTGCACTGAGTGGCAGGGTCTTGAGCGTGGGTGTTATTGGAGGCCTTTGATACATCTTCGGCTATATGACACGTGTCACAGTTAAACCAGTTTGTTCCTATGGCGTTTCTTCCCCTCATGTGATGAGCATTGCTCCAGGCTCTGAGACCCACAGAGTGTGTCCCCTGCTGGGGGGTGGGGAATGTGTGTTGGGCTGGAGGAGAGAGGCTGGGGTGGGGGAGACCCACAGGGAGGCCTGGGGAGTATCGGTAGCTTCCCTAGGGTGGTCAGGGGGTCTTCATGCAGGTGACGACCTTGGGGCAAAGACCTGGAAGAGGGAAGGTGAGGGGCTGCTCAGGTTTTGCTGGAAAGACAGACTGGCCCGAGCAAAGGCCCTGGGGTAGGAGTGCTGTGTGTCGTCAGAGAATGAGAGGAGGTCCAAATGCTGGTGAGTAGGGGCATGGAGGCGGGCCAGAGACAAGAGGCTGGAGAAGGCACTGGAGGCTGGAGTGGGCCAGGGGGCTCGTGGGGCCTCACCAGGGCTTTGGAGTCTTCTCCAGTTGGGGGGCTGGCTTGAGCTGCCTCGTGTTTTCCCAGGGTCGCACTGGCTCCTGTTGCAAATGGACTTCCCTGGGGCAGAGGCAGAAGTCGGGGGTCGGGGTGGGGCTCTCAGGAGGCTGCCACAGCACCCGAGAGAGGGGTGAGGCCAACAGCAGTAGGGCTGGTGAGGTGTGGCCGGGCCATGCATCCATGCTGCTGCACCGGAGGGCTCGGGGCAAGCTCCCGGCTGCTGGCCTGAGTGATGAGAAGGAGGGAATGGCCAGGTCAGGGCTGGGGGAGCCGACAGGACAGGCCCAGGACATGGCTGGAGGGAGACGGACATGGGGGCGGCTGCCTGCGGACATGGAGGCACCGGGGAGTGGAGGGGGCCCTGGGGGGACTGGGCAGGAGCTTCCCGGCAGGGAAATAGCCGGGGAAGAGGTGGGGGCACCCTGGCTGCAGAAGGAGAACCAGCACGAAGCCTGAGATGGGGCCTGCCACTCCCGCGGGCATGCTTCCCTTCGGCTCGTCTGAGGGTTTGTCTGGGGCTGTCTGACACACAGGCGTGTTGCACGGAGTGCCCTTGTACCAGTTAATTCACTCATTCCACCAGGCACCTGCAGGGCACCAGGCATCCTGTTAGCGTCAAATAAAAGGACCAATGGCCCAGCAATCTGTCCGCCGAGGCCAGTCGTGTGTGTGATTGACCGCAGGCCTACGGGTCCCTGTGGACGCGAGGTCCTTGTGCAGACTGACGAACTCAGCCCTTGGCTAAAATAAGCTTTCATCGTGGCTTCTCGCAAGCTCGGGGGGGGGGGGAACCATCCATCAATTCCACACCGCCCGCTGTCCCCCGCCCTGGGACCACATCTGGAGGCAGCTGCCAAGTCTTCACTTCTTCCGCCAAGAGGAAAAGGCAGGTGCCCTGGGACCCCACTGTGATCCGTGATGACAGCATCCCGTCCTTGGCGCCGACAGCACCCAGCCCTCTGTCCTCAGCGACGCTCCCGGGTGCTGCCCTGCAGCCGATCAATGCCATAACCTCCACGGCGCCGCTCTCCCGTCCCCTTCCTGGCCTGGACTGGGAGGCATTCCTAATAAGATATTTGTCTGCCAGAAGGCAAGGAAGCCAGCCCTGGCTTTGTGTTACCAGTGTGGGTTCTCATTGTTATTTCTAGCGTGTGTCTGGGACAAGCTGAGCGCAGACCTTCCAGAAAGTTCCACGGCAAGCATCAGCACACATTCAGAAAACAATGTTACGTCTGTCTGAGCCAGAGGCCGCTGAGGGGAGACTCGCTGCTTTTTATTGGGATAGGCGGGAAAGTGCCGGAATGCTGGCAGAGTTGGTATGAAGAGGAACCTAAGTGGAAACTTGAAAGAGTTTGTGGGAAGTGGACTTAAGAGGTCATTTTAGGGTCAGGTGTGTAGCCTTGCGGTTGAGATGTCCTCAGGTCGCTGGCATCTCTCGGCGGGGCACTTGAGCTGGACGCCTGGCTCCAGCTGCCTGCTCACGGGAGGTAGCGGTGATGGCACAAGTAACTGAGTTTGTGCCACCCAGTTGGATTGTGTTTCTGGCTCCTGGCTCTGGCCTTGGCCCCACCCCAAATGTTGTGGACATCTCCCCGAGCTCTCTGTCTCTCAAAAAAAGTGATTTTTTTTAAAAAAAGATAAGTTTATTTTTGCACGGAAAAAAATGGAAATCTACGCAGAGAGGGGACCTCAACGTCCACAGAGGATAAAGTGATCTTTTAACTCTATCCTGTCCGTGAAGTTTCTGAGGTCCCCTTGCACAAGTTCATGGCTGTGGCTGGTGGCCAGGCTCTGCCCTGTCCCACTACTTCTCAGATTTTACCGTGATGTACTTCGGAGCAGAAGTCACAAGTCCCCCAGCTGTTTCTGCATCTCATTTTGAGAGTGAAGTTGGTTCCAGGCGGGACGCCGCCTCCTCCCCCAGGGGTCCTGGCTAAGCGCAGTGCAGTTTCTACTTCCCCAAGGCGGCTTCCTTTAGGGCTGTGCCCAAAGATGCAGGATTCTGAGGTCGCCGCCTGGCCTCTGCTTCTCTGGGGGGCGGGATGTAGAAACACCACGGGGCTCCAGCCGCCTTCCAACATCTGTTTTATTAATATTCAATGAAAGTGCTTTTGGCTAGTTAGAAAACGTGGCTGTAAAATCCGTGAGTGTAATGGCTGCATCCACCACTTACGAAGTCTCCAACTCGGAGAACAGGTG
Organism: Sylvilagus bachmani; assembly: GCA_015711505.1. NCBI lineage: Eukaryota > Metazoa > Chordata > Mammalia > Lagomorpha > Leporidae > Sylvilagus > Sylvilagus bachmani. The sequence continues at coordinate 4,314,624 of CM027397.1, forward strand.
CCGTCACTCTCGCTTTCTTATCCTGTGCCACGGTGGCAGGAACGGGAACAGGCGTCCACCAGGAACAATCCGAGTAAGATTTGCCATGTCTTCCTGTCGTGAACGTCAGTTTGGGTGGCATCGTGCCCCTGGCTCTGTGCAATTAATCTGGGCTTATCATCCGGAATATCAGTCTGGCTATGAGCTGGGGGAGAATCGCGCTGCTCATTGACGGGCGAGAGAAGATGGTCCCGGAACCCCTTGAGGGTTCTTGAGCGCCGGATGATGATCTCGCTGGAGCTGGGTGCCAAGGGCCTGGCTTGCCACACACTGAGAGTGCAGCGGCAAGCTGTGGCCAGGGTGAAGGCAGCTTCCCATGCAGGCAGGTGTCTCCGAAACAGCAGACAAACCAGCGCCATCTCCACATAGCTTCTCCAGCTGGGCGAGGAGCGTCCGAGCCTGCCAGAGACCCGCTGCAGCATTTTACCCACCAGGAATCTGGATCAAGGAGACAAACGGCGACTGATCTCTGTAATGAGGACCCTCCGGCTAGAGAGAGATCCTGGTGAGCCCGTGTTTATCAGAGGCAGATTCAATTACGGCCACCGAGGTGTTCGTGTCAAGTGCATTTTGCTATTTGAGAGTTCTCTGGGCACAGGGGACCGGTGGAAGGCAGAGACGAATGCTCCATTAGCCGGGATATCTGATTGAGACAGAAGGTCTTGTCCGCCAGCCTTGCTGGAGAGCACAGTGGGACAAGCACTGCCTGCAAAATGTCCAGGTGGCGAGCGCAGCTCCCTTCACGTGATGAGACAAGTCAGGAGGTGGGCAGGGTCCCCCAGCCCACTTGGTCTCCACGTGGTAGGGCAGCACCGAGGGCAGTGGTCCCTGCAGAACGTGACATGTGGACATGCACCCGGGCCTCGGCGAGCCACGAGTGTCTCCCCAGCCCCCTCCCAGGAGCCAGCAGGCACAGGTGGGCGTGGCATGGTGCAGGTGTCAAGGCAGGCAGTCCACCTACAGGCTGAAAACCAAAGACCCACGTCCCCAAGGCAACACCTGCCTAAGCGAGGACAAGAGTTTCTGGCCCCTGGTGGTCCTGGGAGGCAGAGGGTCCCATGTCTTAGAGCAGTGAGGGGTTGTGGGCCACCTGGACATGAGCATGACAGCAGGACTGAGTGCCCGGGCCGGGCGGTGTGGTCTGCGCCTTGTCCAGCAGGTTGCTCTGTCCAGGTCACCCCAATGCCCTTTCGCTGATAGTGAAACTGAAGCTCCGGGCAGCTAAGTAAGTTGTCTAGCCAAGCTGGCAGGTAGCAGAGGGTGGACTTGAACCTGGAGGCTGACGTCCGAGCCTCCCTCTGGGCTCCCGCTGCACAGACCAAGTGTGAGACCCCCGGAGGGCTGGTCACAGGTTGAGGTGGCCCGAGTCAGGGTGGGGGTGCTTCATTCCCAGTTTGAGACTGAAGGTGATGACAGGGTTCGCTCTCATCTGCTGGTGGTTGGCAATGTCCCAGCAGGGCCTCCCTCTGTACTTGATAGAGCTTGAATGAGCTCAGATGAGAACGCACTTTCTTTCATCAGGGAGAATATAACATCTCCATCAAAGGACCAGTGTGGTGAGAGCCTCGTCTCCCTGCCCCCCACCCTAGGCTGATCGGACAAATTGCAAGGAACAGTTTTGAGTCCTCCTTGGTTCATGATGGAGGTCATGGCCAGGAACTCCTCTGCTAAGCTCAAATCAGGTGGCCCAGCAGGCAGTATGCGAGATAGGGCAGACCCAGCAGCACAGCTAGGCTCAGCCAGAGGGGGTCGCAGGTGCATGGAGACGGTGTGGGAGGGCAGAGTCAGGGGGGTGATGGAGGATCTGGATGGAGCTGGTTCAAGTCCCTGTGTGACCTGGGAAAGTTTCCTTCGCCCTCTCTGAGCCCGAGAGACCCTGGGTCAGCCTCAGGGCTGGAGGGTCGGGGGGGGGGGCCCTCGGAGGGCCGGGGATCTGGGGAGGGGCTGTCTTGGCGAGTGCAGTTGAATGGTGCTCCCACAAAATTCACATCCCTCGTGGACCCTCTGAATGTGAACGCTCTTGGACTTAGGGTCACGGCTGATGCAGTGGGTTAAGAGAAAGGTCATACTAGGGTGGGGGCCGTCAATCCAACATAACTCCTATCCTCAGCATAAGAGAAGCAGCACACAGAGATGTGCAGAGGAAAGATGGCCGAGCAGGGACAGGGGCAGAGATGGGAGGGGCCAGCTGCAGGTGCAGGAGTGCTGGGACTGCCTGAGGCCCCCAGGCACTGGGGGGAGGCCAGGAGCACCTTGACTTTGCACTTCTGGTCTCCAGAAATGGGAGCCAATGCACCTCTGTTGCTCTCAGGCACCGGGTGTGTGTCTCTTGGCTGCAGCAGTCACGGGAAACTGAGACCGGGCCCTTCAGAGGGTGTGGGGAGGGGGTCTGCAGAGGAGGGTGCTCTTGAGGCCCCACAGACAGAACAGCAGACAGGAGGCACTCCCACAAACAGAGCACACATTGGCTGTTCAATAACTAAGCCCACAGCTGCCGAGGAAGTGCACGGGTCGACAGGGCACTGGGACACAGCATCCTGGATCAGCAGGGGGGTCAGACTGGAGCAGTGCGCGCTTGGACAGCCTCGAATAGTCAAACTGTGGCCCCTGGAGGAAAAATGAATTCTAGATGAATCAGTGATTCACATGTCTTATTAAAAACCTACGAAGCAGGGCTGGCGCTGTGATGTAGTGGGCTAAGCGTCCGCCTACAGTGCCAGCATCCTCTATGTCCCGGCTGCTCCACTTCCGATCCAGCTCTGCTGTGGCCTGGGAAAGCAGTGGAAGATGGCCCAAGTGCTTGGGTCCCTGCATCCACGTGCGAGACCCGGAAGAAGCTCCAGGCTTCGGATTGGCGCAGCTCCGGCCGTTGCAGCCAATTGAGGCACCAGCCAGTGGATGGAAGACCTCTTTGTCTTTACCTCTGTCTCTAACTCTTTCAAATGAAAAAAAAAAAATCTTAAAGTAGAAAAGTGTACAAAGGACGTGAACGGGCAAATTATGGCAAAATACATACAAATGGCCAAAAAACACAGGCAAGAGTCCCAGTCTCTTTCTGAATGAAACATGGAACAAGCGACAGTGAGATTTTTTGTTCACATCTCAGGTTAGCAAAAATGAAAAACTGTGACACCCCCTGGGCAGGGATGTGGTGTAGACGCTGTCTACAAGGAGCGTAAATCCATGTGCTTTTTCTGGAAGACAACGGGGGGAGCAATTATGAAAATCAGCAGCCCCAGTGCTGTGGCATCATCCTAAGAATACACTCTCCAGGGTCTCTCAAGACGCTCGCCCAGGATGTTTCTGCACCAATATATGAGCTACACTGGAGACGCTCTTGGATCCGTGCCTGGTGCAGAACAAGTCCCATGTAAATGTTTACGAAATAAATCAAGAGGGGAAATTAAACATGCAAATCTCCCCAAAAGGAACAAGCGCACCATAGGATTCCTCTTTGTGTTTAAACATACGTACACTGGGGTAGGCGTTTGTCGCAGCAGGTAAGCTGCGGCTAGGGTGCCGGCATCCTGTGTTGATTGGTGTTCCTGGGTCGGTCGCCCTTGGCTCTCATTCCCAGCTTCCTGCTAATGTGGGAGGAGGCATCAGGCGATCACTTGAGTAGCTGGATCCCTGCCACTCACAGGGAGACCTGGATTGAAAAAGTACTCACCTCGTCCTTGGATGAAACCTAACCACCTTCCACTAGGCCCCGCCTCTTAAAGTCACACTGCTCCAACAGCACCCAGCTGGGGACCAAGCTTCTAGCCACACACAAGCCATCTGCAAAGCAAAGCAACAGGTGCTTAGGGCATTGTTTTTCTTACAACCGCAGAAGTCTCATCCCAGGGCATCCAGAAACCCAGCCACTGTACCACCAAGTCGTCCCTCACTCCCCCTTTCCCTGGGGGCCCAGCTCGCTGTGCTCCGTCTCCTGGGAACCCTGATCTCACAATGCAGGCGAAGCAGGTGGTGGCTGGGGCCTGCATCCAGTATTGGAACTTGGGCTGGAGCCCTGGGTGCTCCGCTTCTGGTCCAGCTCCCTGCAAATACACCTGGGAAGGAAGCAGAGGATGGCCCAAGTACTTAGGCCCCTGCACCCAGGTGGGAGACCTGGATGGAGTTCCTGGGGGCTTTGGTCTGGCTCAGCCCTGGCTGTTGCAGGCATGTGGGGAGTGAACCAGCAGAGATGCAAGGCATCTCCCTCCCTCCCTCCCTCCCTCTCTCCCTCTCTCCCTCTCTCCCTCTCTCTCTCTCTCTCCCCCTCCCTCCCTCCTTCTGTTTCTCCCTCTCTCTTTCACTCTGCCTTTCAATAAATAAGTCCCCCCCCCAAAAAAAAAAAAAAAAAACAGGATGGTCACACTCTTCTGGGCTCACATTCCTGAGTCAGGTGTGACTGCTGTTAAAAGTCGGGGAGCCGGACGCAGGTCTCTGCAGGAAAGGCTATTAGCACCGATATTTCTGACACTTCTGTTCTCACTTAGGTAATCATTATGGAGCTAAGTAAGTCTCCCCACCCACAGGAGAGATGGCCACACACACACACACACACACACACAGAGACATGGCCGCTCGCTCGACTGGGGGACGTGGAAGATCTCACTCACGCATGTATTACAGACCCAAGTTCTCACTTCAGATAAAAGGTTTAAAAAATAATGTTTTTCCCCTCTAGAATCAGAGCTGAATTTTGACTTGCAAATTTGCCATTCTTCTTCCTTCTTGCGTTTCTCCGTAGTCCTGATCCATTCTCTGGCTCATTAGAGGTGAAGAAAGTTCTGGAATAGCTCTCAGCACCACCTGTTTGTCTGCAGCCACAGAGATGCCGTCTTTGGACCAAACACCATTGTGGGTTCTTAGGGGCTACAGCGGCTGTGCCTTCAAGACACAAATACATAAAGAGAAGGCAGCTGCCCCCAGGTCTGAAGCTGTTCCTTCCACTCCCCCCCTGCCCCACCCCGTCTGTACCCAGTGGCGGGGCCTGGCAGGCAGGGGAGTGGCCAAGTCTCCTGACCCACCCCTCCAAGCCCCATGCTGCTCCCCCCACCCACCCTGGAAGCTGCTCGACCTCTGTGCTTGCTGTCTGGAGCCACAGAGAACTCCAGAAAGTTCAAGGACACATAGAATTGCAACAAGAGTTTAGGGCTAATGCAGACTTTGGGATGGCTTGTGACAGCTCAGGTAACTGAGCCCCTGCCCGCTGTGTGGGAGACCCGGATAGAGTTCCTGATTCTGGCTTCAGCCTGGCCCAGCCCCAGCCACTGTGGGCATTTGAGGAGTGAACTAGTGGATGAGAGCTCTCCATCTCTCCCCCTTTAAAAAGCTTCTTGCTGATATTTGAAGGCAAAGTGATAGAGAGAGGGAGAGACAGAGAGAAAGAGATCTTCCACCTGCTGGCTACTCCCCAAATGGCTACAATGGCCAGGGCTGGGCCAGGCAGCATCTGGGGGCCCAGAACGTCATCCAGGTCTCCTTTGTGGGTGGCAGGGGCCCAAGCACTTGGGTCATCCTCCACTGCTTTCCCAGGCGCATTAGCAGGGAGCTGGATAAGAAGTGGAGCAGCTGGGACTTGAACAGGCGCCCGTATGGGATGCCAGTGTCGCAGGCAGTGGCTCAACTGCTGCTTCCTCACAGCTGAGGGTAGATTCAGACGCCAGTGTGGTCTGTGAGGAGTAAACGGACCTGCACGCCTCGCTTGCAGCCCCTCTCTCCCTCTTCGTGCGGCCTCCCTGAGTGGGGTCTTCCTTTGAGGTTGGGTGTGGGGTTGGGCTTGGGTGCCCCAAGTTCCCAGCGGAAGAAAGCAATGCTGGGGAGGTAATTCTCTCTCTCCTGCAGGTCCTGGGTCTGCCTGCGCTGTCAGCACAGGGGCGGGGCAGGGAAGGGCTGGCCAGACACATGGACAGGTGTTTCCCAGCGGTCCCCTCTCAGTCCCCCTCTGCCAGCTGGAGCCGCGGGGTCCTCCTGGCAGACGCTCTCTGCCTTCCACTGAATGCCGGCTCGTGGCTCCCACCCCGTCCCCCGCTCCACGTCTGCGTCTTCCTGCTGAAGTTCCTTACTCACCGATAGCCTTCCCCCCGGGTGTCTTCCTTCTTTATTTCTGCCTCGCCTTGGTTGACCCCTTCTGTGGGAAAATGACGTCAGTCTGTTTAACAGGTCTCGGGATGCCGGAGAGAGAGAGGCCGGAGCTGCCCTGGGCAGTCATTCTGTAAAGGAAGCCTGGGCACGACCACCCGCTAATGGGCGGCCTGGGCGTCTCTGTGTTCCCTTTATGGATGTTCCAGACGGTTCCGTCCATTCGCAACTGCTCACAGGTTTAAGACCATTGCTCAGCGTGGAGTGATTGAGGGCTATCAACTCGTCTCTGAGATGCAGAGTGAGCAGATGCTGCCCGTTGGGTCAGACCCTCCCACACACTCCTCCTTCTGTGAGACGGTCTTTGGGGACAGAGTTCTGCCCATCTGGTCACTTGGGGGGGCGGGGTGGAGGATCTGTTCTTGGGGAAGCCCGGGGAGACTTGAGCGGTTCTAGAGATCTCTGAGAACATTTCTCTACTTCAGGGCTGAGCACAGTCACCGTGGGGTCAGAAAACCAGCCGTTGAAATGCGTATGGCTGCAGGTCCTGGGCCACTCCCCCTAGCTTTTCTGTCTCCTTGGTCCAGTCTCCTGACTTGGGAGCCATTGAGCGATTGAGCCATTGTGAGCATTTACCTCCAGTCACCTGCAGGGGGCAGCACCACCTACTCCCAGGCATGAGCCAGGCCCAAGAAGCGTGGGAGCAGAGGCCCCTTCAGGGCTGGGAGGGGTCAGGGTCAGGGTCAGCATCAGGTTCACCCCCATCCTGTTCTCTTCCCTCGGGCCCCCCACAGCTGGGGCCTCACCACCCAGCCCCACAACAGCTAGAGATGAGCCTATCAGATTCTTTGCACACTCACCTTTGCCCTTCACCTAGGCGAGGAGGTGCACACCACAGCTGACTTGATAGAGATGAAGACCCTGCAGGCCCTCCTGGGGGGCCCCCCTTTCCACCCAGGCAGCTCCCGACTCTGCCTGGGGGGTTGGATTTTAACCAGGTCCCCCTTCCCTGCTTCTGAGTGGCCCTGGAAGTGCGCCCCGCTGCCACCAACAGACACAGCACCGGAGAGGAGCGGACCGCCTCACTCAAGGCTGTGCCGCTGGCCTGTTTCTGGCTGGGATCCCACTGTCACCGCCTGCCTGTCCCCCAGGCCTGCGTGCTGCAAGGCTCATGCCCCCCCCCCCAGGAGCCTATTGGGTTGCAAGCGCCCGGAGGTTCTTTGTCTTAGACAAGGACACTTGGCTCCAACATTCAGTTCTTCAGCGGAGATGGGGCCCCGTCTTTCCTGATAAAACGCGAGCTTCTGGCAAAGCCGCTGCCCCTGCCACCCCCGCCCAATCCAGTGGGATCTCAGAGCTCTGCTGGGGACAAGAGCAAGGACACAATGCTGAAGCCGCCTCCTGGGCCTGCCCGCCTCCCCGAGGGAAAAGACTCCAGGCTGAGAGGGGAGAGGCTGGGCTGGGGATTCTGGCTTCTGGGAGGGTCACCTTGGGCACCTTGCTTCACCTACCAGAGCCCCAAGCCCCCTTCTAAGAGACTGGGTCCCGGCATGGAGTGGGAGTGCAGATGGAACCAGCAGCCCGAGTTCTCCCTGCTCCCAGGGCAGCACACGGCACCCGGTCATCCCCGAGCTGAGAGGGCATGGCCATAGGCAGCAGGTGGGCGCACAGTGGGGCTCTTCCTTCTCCTCCTGCCTGGGCGGGGGTGAGAACGAGGTGCCGGGGTGGGGGCGTCTTGCCCCCCACCCCGCACCTGACCTTGCCCTGCACACCTTCCGCCCCCTTAGCAGGAGTTTCCTGGCTCCGGTATCCAGGCTTTGGGTCCATGGCACACCAGGGGACACCCTGATAGAAATGTTTTCTTGTATCAGGAAGAAAACTGTGGCAACTAGGAGGGAACTAAGTATTTGGTGCTGCTCTAGGTACTTGGGACTGTTCTGAGTACTTGGTGCTGGTCTAGGTACTTGGTACTGTCCTGGGTGCTTGGTGCTGGTCTAAGTAGTTGGTACTGTTCTGGGTGCTTGCTGCTGGTCTAAGTACTTGGTACTGTTCTGGATTCTAGGTACTGTCCTAAGCGTTTGGTGCTGTTCTAGGTACTAGGTACAGTTCTAAGCATTTGGTGCTGGTCTAAGTACTTGGTACTGTCCTGGGTGCTTGGTGCTGTTCTGGGTACTTGGTACTGTTCTGGGAGCTAGGTACAGTTCTAAGCGTTTGGTGCTGTTCTAGGTACTTGGTGCTGTTCTGGGTGCTTGGGACATAGTGCACAAAGACTCAGCATCCCCTCCTCCTGAGGGAGACTGCCATCAGCAGCCATCATATCCGGGGAGAATTTGCAGCCGTCAGAGGACGCCTGGGTAGTGGGAGAAGCAAAATGAAGCAGGCGAGGGTGGGAGGACGGCCGGGGGTGTGGGGGAGGGGCTGCATGTCCAGGGATGCTCTGAGGAGGCCCCAGGGACAAGGTGACACTGGAACCAGGACTTGAAAGGCCCGAGAGAAGTAGCCAGGTGGAGAGCTAGAAGGAGGTTCAGGCAGGGAGCCTGGGAGCCTGGGAGCGCCAGGCCCTAACTCCCAGCACCTTGGGACATGACTGGCAGCCCCGTGTGCCTGGGGTCCTTATTCAAAGGCAGCAGGACGCAGACACACACAGAGGGGGAACCGTGGAGGACTCTGGGAGAAGACGCCATCGGCCAGGGGCCAACCTTGCCCACGCCTTCCTCTGGGACCTGCAGCCCCCACAGGCGGTGGAACGTGAACGTGCATGGTTGAGGTCCCCAGTCTGGTGCTCTGTGATGGACAGGCCCCTGCGGAGGGCAGTGGGCACGCTGACGGACAGGCTGGAGGCGGAGCGGGGAGGGAGGGAGGGACGCCGGGCGGTGTGGGTAGCCCTGCGGGAGCTTCATACAGAGAAGAGCTGGTGACTGTCGGAGGAAGGGTGCCAAGGGATTGTTACTTCTCTTGAAGAACATTTCCCCTTGTTTTTACATGCTTGTTTCTCTGCTCCTGGGAATGATGGAGTCACCAGCAGAGAGGGATGGCGGGATGAGCGTTTGGCGCAGCCGTTGAGAGATGCCCGGGTCCGAGTCCCAGTTCCGCTGCTGACAGCAGTTCCCTGCTCACACGCACCCGGGAGGCAGCAGGGGAGGGCTCAAGTGCTGGGTTCCTGTGACCTGGGTGGAGCTCCTGGCTCCTGGCTTCAGCCTGGCCCAGCCCCCCGCTGTTGCAGGCACTGGGGAGAGAACCAGCAGGTTTGTCTCTCTGCCTTCCAGATAAGAACTTGAAAAAGGGATGAGGCTGGGAAGACAGGCTGGTCCCTGGGTGAGGGCCGAACGCTGGCGGAAGGGCGGGGGCCGGGGCATCCATCTGCAGGACAGGCAGGGACCAAGCCTACATTCGCCGACGTTCAAGGCTTCCACCGCTCGCTACTGCATCAGGGAAGGTCTCTGACGTCTGTCCGTTTGGTATTTGTATGAACATCGGTATTTTACCCTAAAACAAAACTCAGCAAAATGTTGACAGGTAGGTGGCAGGTGCCTTTGGGTGTTTTTTTCTGAGGGGGCTTCCTGTTCCCATAATCCTAGAGATCCCAGCAAAAGCAGAGCCCTCTCCCAGGAAGGACTGAGTTAGAGAGGGAGACACAAGCCACCGAGAGGGCCACTGCAGGTGCGCTGCGCGCCGAGTCCCCACCAGTGGCCCAGGCTTCCTGAGAGGGACGACTTCTTGGGCCTTGGCCAGGCTGGGTCAGGTCTCCAGGTGTTCTCTCCCGGTCACCCACTTCCCTCCAAAACTCTGGTTGTCTCCTGGTCAGGACCGCCTTCTGTCCCCTGCACACCTGAGATGGACTGGGACCCACACCTGCCTCTCCTTCTGGAAGGAGAACCGTCTAGAAGGTTTGCTGGTCACGGGCAGGATTCTGATGGCCGTGGCTCCTGGCTGAGGCTGGCTCACTCGGTGTGGGGCCCTGGCGGGCAAGCCTTTGCCCAGCGTCCAGCTGTAGAAAGTTTAGGAACGCTGGTGTTAAAGACCCGGTGGAAGTCCACACTCCATTCTACCCAGCCACGGCAGAAACGTCTTTGCCTCCTTCAAAGAGAAGCCAAGTTCCTCTCTCACCCTCTCCTCCCACCTTCTCCAGCCACAGTAACTGGAATTCCTCTTCCCCAAGGCAGGACCCAGAATCTCTTGGCCCCCCCAAAAATGCTGGGAACCTACAAACATTGCTCTAATTTGCACCACCTTCCTGGGTGGTAGCGGCCCATTAAGAACACCCCTGAGCCACGTGGTTGGACTGAGGCTAGTAACCCCCTCCCCCCCATGGCCCAGGAGGCAGGCTGGCTGCACCCTGCCCATCCCCTGCTCAGTAAAGTGCATCCAGGCCCCGAGGCCCCACCCCCACCCAGCGCCTGGGGCTTCTCTGCATTCCTAGAGAGAGGCACCTGCTGCCCTGGTAACAGGTGTTTGGTAAATAAAGCCCATCTGATCGCCTCGTCAGCATTTAAGTGCCTCCTGTTTGTTTAGATTTTACCCATGCCTTTACTAGATCGCCCTGAAATTGAGCTGTCTGGCTTCTTGCTCTGTGCGAGAACAGGTAGCTGTGAGGGGCTCTGGGCGCTGTCATCAGAGGTGGGTGTCTCCCCAGCTTCTCTGGCAGGGGGCTCCAGGCTGGAGCCCCACCCCCGTGGCGAGGCTACCCCCTGCTGGCCCCTGCCTTGACTCTGGGCTCCCGCAGACAGGCAGAGGCCAGCAGGCAATTTCCAGAGAGACATGGTACTGGTTTCGGGCCCTGGTGTCCACTCCTTCCCTCCCTGACCATGCTTGGGGCTCCTCTGGGGAATCCTTCCCTCCCCCGCCCCCTTTCCCCATGGTGCTGGGGTGGGGTGAGCAGCAGGTGTGGGGGGGGCTGCAGGGGCTGCTTCTTGACCGGGGCAGGCAGAGACCCCAGCCTGGCCGGCCGGCAGGGCCCCCTGCTTTCCTGAGGCTCAGCATCTGCAGGGGCGGGGCAGCTGGGGCGTGCCCACTCATCCAGGCTGGCCTCACCTGGGTGGGCAGTTGGTGTGTTGCAGCTGTGGGCCCTGGTCTCCACGGGCTGCGTGTCCTGGTGCCGTGGGCTGGAGTTGTGGTCACAGACTCCAGGGAGAGAATCCATGGCGGCCAGAGACGCTGCACCGGTGCCTGCCATCCCCAGCTTCTTGTCCTGGTGAAGCCGCCTGCCCTGGTCACTGTGCCTGCGGCCCTTCTTGCTTTCTGGTCACCACTTAGGGCTCTGGGGAAGGCCCTGCTGGGAGCAGGTGCCAATATTCCCGTCCAACAGGGAGCGCTCCTTGTGTCTCCACAAGGCGCCTTAAGGTAGCAGGCTCCCAAGAGTGGGTGAGACCAAGCAAGGAGCGCCACCCAACACCAGGCTAGGGCGGTGTTCTGAGCTGATGGATGGAGCACTGGGGTTGCTACACCCACAGCGCACACACCCTATGGCTCACGACAACAGGGGACCAGAGACCCAGGTGTCAGCAGGGCCTGGGTTTTGCCCCCTGCAAACTCAGGTTGAATCTTAGTGGCCACGCTAACAGGGTTAAGGAGATGGGGCCCTTGACAGGTGATGGAGCCAGGGGGGCTCCGTGGCATTTTTAAGTGTAGAGCGACACCCGTGGGTAGCTCGGCAGCCACTGAGGGCAGGAGCTCTGCTGTTGACATCCATTTCTGTGTTGTTGCAAACAAAGTCGGGGGCGCAGTGCTGTGGCATAGCGGGTAACGCTACCCCCTGCAGTGCCAGCATCCACTATGGGCGCTGGTTTGAATCCTGGCTGCTCCTCTTCCAATCCAGCTCTCTGCTATGGCCTGGGAAAGCAGTGGGAGATGGCCCAAGTCCTTGGGCCCCTGCACCCACATGGGAGGCCCAGAAGAAGCTCCTGGCTTTGGATCGGCCCAGCTCCGGCTGTTGCAGCCAATTGGGGAGTGAAGCAGCGGATGGAAGACTTCCCTCTGCCTCTCTAACTCTGCCTTTAAAATAAATCTTAAAAAAAAAAAAGAGTCAGTTACATGTCACAAATGTATTTTTATTAAAAAAAAACACAGCGACTGTGACGAGTCCATTTTTCACTTCAGAAAGAAAGATACCAAATGCCTATGAGGAGAAAAAGGCAATTATTTCTTTTTAAAAAATATTTATTTTATTCGAAAGGCAGAGTTAGAGGCAGAGACAAACACACACACACAGAAAGAGAGAGAGAGAGAGGGGTCTTCTATCCACTGGTTCATTCACCCAAATGGTTGCAACTGCCAAAGTTGGGCCAAACTAAATCCAGGAGCCAGAAGCTTCTTCTGGGTCTCCCATGTGGGTGCAGGGGCCCAAGGACTTGGGCCATCTTCTGCCACTTTCCCAGGTCTGTTAGCAGAGAGCTGGATCAGAAGTGAAGCAGCCGGGACTAGAACCAGTGCCCAAATGGGATGCTGGCATGGCAGATGGTGGCTTAACCCACTAAGCCACAGCACCGGCCCCTGAGGAAGGCCATTCTTAGCTGGAACCCTAACTGCAGGAGTCAGAGTGGGCGTCGCCGTGCAGCTCTCTGATGCTCATCCACAACCTCTGAGTGAGATGCTGCAGCGAGAGCAGTGGAGGGCGGGCCTGTTTATGCTGACAGCTCTGGGCACCTCTGGCCTGGGCCCCCAGGTGGGACCCAGCCCTGCTGCGAGTGAGCTCCTCCTCTGAACACAGACCTGGCCTATGTGAGTTTGGGGGTAGCCCAGGGGTCTCGGCTCCAAGGACACCCAGGCTGGGACCCTGTCCTGTGCTTCCAGCTTCGCCTCTCTGAGCTCTGGGGCTGTTCCCAGCTCTAAATCAAGTGCCTCTTTCAAGGGCAGGCTCAGCACAGTGCGGGCCCCTAGCCCATCTTCTGCTGTTGTAACAAAATGCCCAAGGCCAGGACACTTAGAAGGAATAGAAGCTGGGGCTGGCGTGGTGGCACAGCCGGGAAAGCCACTGCCTGCAGTGCCAGCGTGCTGTATCGGGTCACAGGTTTGAGTCCTGGCTCCTCTGCTTCTGCGCCAGCTTCCTGCTAAATCACGCCCGGAAAGGCCGCAGAAGATGGCCCACGTCCTTGGGCCCCTGTCGCCTGGATGTGGGTGACCTGGGTGGAATTCCAGGCTCCTGGCTTTGGCCTGGCCCAACCCTGGGCTGCTGGGGCCATCTGGGGAGTGATCCAGCAGGTGCAACATTGATTTGCCTTCTCTCTGCCTTTCCAATAAGTAAATAAATCTGTAAACAATGAAACAAAAAGAACAGAAGCTGGCTTGTCTCCTTGCAGGAGGCAGGGAAACCCAAGAGGCTGATGTGGCTGAGGGCAGGAGGTGTGGACAGAGAGGAGGCGCGAGAGATCCGGGGAAACAGGATCACAACCCTCTCCTGGGAGAAGCACTTGGGTCCGTTTCTGTCCTATTGCTTTCCACAGTGCCCCTCCTCCCGACACTGCCACCTGGGGACCTAAGAACCCAACAAGTGAGTTTTTGGAGGTCACACGGCACCAGCTGTCGTTCAGTGGACGTCAGCGCCCATTGTCCGCACTCGTGGGACAAGTGGGTTAATTTGAAGTTATCGGTGGTGGGGGATGGGCGTCTGGCCTTGGCCTTCTCCCACCCTGCAAGTCCCCTGGGCTGCAGGAGGCTCTGTAGACAGTCGGCGTCCAGCCCTGGGAGCCGTTCAGCAGTGACTGATCCTTCGCGTGGGGTTCTGTCCCGTAATAAATCAACAGCCCGTGCACACCCTGAGCGCTTCCAGCTTGGAGGATATAAATACTCCCGTTTGTTCTCGGCTGCTGGAGCGGGGAGGGCCTCTTTTAGCACGGGGAAGCGTTGACTCACGCTGCTGGGGTGTGCGGTTGGCTCGGCTCCTCAGAGGGGTCAGGTGTAATTTTAGGGTAGAGTGAGTGTGATTCGTGATAGAGCTGTTACACTCAGCGAAAGAAAAAACGATGAAACTGCCGTGGCTTTTGTTTTAGTCCTAAGCGAGGATTACTGCACTTTTTATGGGAGGACTCCCCGTGGGGTTGAAGATGTGCATTTGGAGGGAGAGGTTTGGGAAAGGTGGGGGCTGGAAACTTCTCTGCTGAGCAGGGCTTCGCTCCAACCAGCTGAGATCTGTCTCATGGTAGCCTAGGGAGGGGTGGGGGGCTGGTGGGAGGCTGGTGTGGGGCTGGTGTGGGGCTGGGCTGCCGCCCCAAGGGGCCACCTCCCACCCTGTGCTGTGGATTCACGAGCCCCTGAGGTATGTGTGCAGGACTACAGAGTGGTGAGGACCAGCTGACTGGTGGGACGTGCTGGAGAGAGACCCCCATCCCGGACAGGTGGGAAGGGATTTAAAGCCACAGGAACCTTTTAGACCAGGGGGAAGGAGGAACGCCATTCAAAGACCTCCACCCTGGAGGCAAAGAGGATGAGGGTGTGGAGATGAGGTGAGGTTTGGGTCTCCATGGAGCGCTGTCCTTGGGGACCACTACCTCTAGCCCTTCTGTGGTTTCCAAGGGTGAGAGTCTGGGGTGGCAGAGACTTGAGAGCTTCCAGAAGATTCTCAAAAGTTTCTTCCTTCCTTTGTTTGAAAGGCAGAGTTAGAAGGAGAGACACAGAAAGAAAGGTCTATGTGTTGGTTTGCTCCCGAAATGGCTGCAGTAGCCAGGGCTGGGCCAGGTGGAGACCAGGAGCCTGGAACTCTGTCTGGGTCGCCCACGTGGGTGCAGGGTGCTGAGCCATCATCCTCTGCTTTCCCAGGTGCATCAACAGGGAGCTGGATCGGAACTGGATTCGAACCAGCACTCATATGGGATAGTTTCTGGGTCTCTTGACAAAGGCTACTTTGAATATTTATTTATTTGAAAGACAGAGTGACAGAGAGGGAGATACACACACATACAGAGAGAGAATCTTCTACCTAAAGATTCACTCCCTATATGGCTGAAATGAGCGGGGCTGTACCAGCCTAAAGCCAGGGGCTAGCAACTCCATCCGGGCCTCCCACGTGGGTGCAGGGGCTCGAGCATGTGGGCCATCTTCCAGTGCTTTCCCAGGTGCCTTAGCAGGGAGCTGGGTTGGAGGTGGAGCAGCTGGGGCTGAGCCAGCCCTATGGGATGGTGGTGTTCTAGGAGGTGGATTAACCCCCTATGCCGCACTGCTGGCTGCCCGCCCACAAAAGCTACTTGGACTTTGAGCTGGGTGCCTCCTTCTGGGCTTATTTTTGGGGAAGGAAAATTTGGAGTGAAAGCCCAGTCGTTTGAACGACTTCAAATTTATTTTTCCCTAATCCCTGGTCGGTCTTGGTTGAACCACGCCCACCCCACTCTGGCTCTCCCCTTCCGCCACCTTCCCTCTGCACAGCCTCACTATCCCAGGGTGGTTTCTGGGGACTTTATGACGGGGTGGGTCCTTACCCTGGGATGGTTTGCAGCTGAAGGAGGGGGAGCCAGCACACAGATGGGTCCGTGTCCGTGTCCGTGTGACGGGGCGGCCAGTGGTGCGTGATTCCTGGCTGATCTTGAAATTATTCCGCTCAGAGTCCTTTCGTGTGAGGGTTTTGTTTCTTTCCTGTGGTGTTAGCAGCCGGCGAGGACTTATTTTGCCAAGGTAATTTGTTCTGCTCCGGCCCGAGTGAGATGCACCGAGGGGAGACATGAAATCTTCCATGTGGGAGCGGAAAGAGCATAAATCCTAGGCATAGCCCCTGCCTGCCCGAGCCCGTGCAGGTCCC
The DNA here is from genome assembly GCA_015711505.1 of Sylvilagus bachmani. Classification (NCBI taxonomy): domain Eukaryota; kingdom Metazoa; phylum Chordata; class Mammalia; order Lagomorpha; family Leporidae; genus Sylvilagus; species Sylvilagus bachmani. The sequence continues at coordinate 4,330,456 of CM027397.1, forward strand.
CGGGGAAGCCGTGAAAGAATTCTATAAAGTTTTAATAGCTCCAGACCCAGAGCAGCGGTGTTCGATGCTAGCCTGGGGACCGAGGTTTTTCTTGATCGTATAAAACGGGGAGATCTCAGCATCAGCTCCGACAGCTGCTGGGGTCTTTGCGCAGAGCGTGGATGCGCTGGGGTTGGGAGGCCCGCGTGGGTCCCTGCGGGCTCCTGGGGGGCAGGGCGTGTTCTGGGCACGTGGGACAGCGGGATTACCTGGTGGCTACAGGACCCGGCCGTGCTGAACACAGCAGTGGGGCAGACGGCTTCAGCTTCCCAGGGGTCAGAAGTTCCCATGAATGTCAAGGGCGAGTGTCTCTCTTCCTCTCTGACGCGTTGTCCCTGACAGTTAGGCTGCCTGCTGCCTCTCTACTGAGTTCTCTCCTTACCTACACACCTACTACCTACCTACTCATCTGCCTACCTAGCAAGTTACCTGGTTACCTGAGTTCTCTCCTTTCCTGCTTCCTCACTTATCTACCTACTGAGTTGGGTTCTTACCTAGTGAGTTACCTACCTATTGAGTTATTTTTT
>CM027397.1:4331521-4428118 GCA_015711505.1 Sylvilagus bachmani
CTTCTCCCTGGCTGGGTGCTTTCAGCGCCCCGGCCAAATGTAATTCCGGGCAGCCGGGGACAAGGCTCTCTCCGTCTTCCTGGAAGTGTGGCCGCCAGTGCGACTTGATGCTAGGCGGTGACTGTAAGTGGCGAGGAAAGAGGCCTGGAGGAGCGAGCGCCCTGCAGGGATGTGCAGAGGGCCTGGGCAGGCTGGGAACCAGGGAGAAACACTCAGTGTCCGGTGGAGCAAGTGTTCCCAGCATGCTTCGGGTTTTGCTTTTGGGAGGAGCAGGGGTCTTGGGAGCAAACAAAGTTTGTGCAATTGGGGGCTAGACTTGTGGCATAGTGGGTAAAGGTGGCACCCCACATGGGCGCAGGTTCAAGTCTCGACTGTGCCACTTCCGATCCTGCTCTCTGCTAATGAGCCTGGGAAAGCAGCAGAGGAGGGCCCCAGTCCTTAGGCCCCTGCTACCCCCACAGGAGACCTGAAAGAAGCTCCTGGCTCCTGGCTTCAGTCTGGCCAGCCCTGGTCTTTGTGACCATCTGGGGAGTGAGCCAGCAGATGGAAGCTCTCTCTCCCTCTGTATCTCTGCCTTTCAAATAAGTAAATCTTTAAAACAAAACACCATGCAATTGAAAAGTTTCACCCTGGTGAGTGCCAGCCGCAGACGGGGGTTAAGGCTCCGCTTATAGCAAGGCACTTGTAGCCTATTTGCCTGGGGGTAGGGCAAGAGAGTCCCTCTCTGCCCCCGACTTCTCCTGTGGGCCCTTTGGCTGGATCTAGGACCCCAGTGAACGCAACACTGATTAACTGAAGTATACATGTGTTATTAATTTTACCTGTACGCGGGGGTCTTCGCGACAGAGTCCGAAGCACGAAGCTAGTGTAGACCAAGAACGAGAGCTTTGGGAAGAATGGACCACCAGGGCTCAGAGTTCTAGAGCTGTTGGAAGCGCGTGGACAATGGAATGCAAACATCGGCTTGGGGAAAAACGTGTATTGTGCAAAAACGATGCACGGATTTCAAATGCACGGATTTCAAAATTCTTGTTGCACCAAAATAAATGTATCTCTCCATCCACTTTCCAGGAACTTTTGGAAGTGGGCTGGTAGCTGAGGGCGTGGACAGGGGCAAACACACTGAGTTGGTTTGTCCAGGTTCACTGCCCTCTCTGGCGATCTGAGCCTTCTCCTGGCCTGGGCAGCGGGAGGACACTCCTCCCCCCTGCACCCTCTCTGTGGCTGGCTACACTTAAAACAGGCCACCCCGCCCTTCCTGGAGTTCCACTTCCCCCACTGATTGTAGGTAAAATAAGCAATGTTTAGCAACTGTTGCCATAACGCCCCCTTCATCTCTTCACCTGTGTGCAAACCTAGGCGGAGCAGCCCAGCCTGGTCTGCGCCCCAGGGACTGTCAGCTGTACCTGGGCCTCTCTCGCCTGAAAGCCTCAATTAACCTTGGGTGCCAGCCATCTGCTCCTCTTTTGCACAAAATATGGCTTTTCATTAGGTTAACGAGAATGGAAATAATAAGCACCTATGGCTAACAGTGGCTCGCTGCTTCCCAGAGGGCCCTGTCGGCAAGACAGAGGAGGGGTTGCGTGAGCCTGGCCAGCCGGGGCTGATGTGGTGGGGGCGGGGCTGCTCGACAGTTTTTTTGAGGCCATTGCTGCCCATCCCACCACCCTAGGCCCTGTCCCTGGAAGCCAACAGGCGACAGTGAGGTTAATTTGAGCTGACCTTGGGGTTAGTCCCACAGGCCACCTTCCTCGGAGAACCAAAGTCACCTTTTCTTTATGACGACGTCGGCCACGAGCATCCTTCCTCCGTGTGGTGCCCGGGCCTTCAGGGTGCTTCGTGGCAGCTCAGAATCCCTGCTGTGCAATTGCAGGGGCTTCCCCACATCACGCACCTCTTGAGGCGTGCTCTCTGCTGCTCTCACCGTGGGCTGGTCCAGACTGCGGTATCAATGACTGGCCACGTGTGCAGTGCCTCTGCCTCCAGTGCGGCTGCCTCCTGACAACCCACCGTCAGGCGGCGATACCGCAAGTGGGGAAAGCGTCAGATACGCCCACGGCTCAGCTGCCCCACACACAGTTGTCTCCTGTGGTGGTGGGGGGGGAGGGCTGCAGCCGGCAGAAATCACAGCTCCACAATGCTGCCAACTTGCAGCCAGCACCAGTTGGAAATAGCCAATGTCTTCCGATGACTTTTAGGTCATTAGAATATCATTATAATAAAATTACCATGGGGACACGCCCACTCCTGCCATGCACCTGATATCTGGACACTTCCTCAGATGGGCACAGAAATGGGCGGTGCTTAAGCCCCTTCAAAACCCCACCCCTTTTGAATATTCGATTGATCTCCACCCACCTTTATATCCTCGGGATTTAAAGGGAAGGCGTAAGCTTATTAAAGGGGGTTTTGTCTTGTTTGGGGGCCTTTTCCTTTGGGGAGGGCCTTTTACTTCTGGACGTTTTTCCTCGGAGGGGGTTTTCTTGGGTCGTTCTGCATTTTTGGCTGTGCACGCACGACTTGGTTCTGGAGCTCGCACTCTGAGTGAACCCCGCCCTCCAGTGTGTGTCTTGGCCGCCCCCTTTGAGTGCTTTTACGCCTGGAGGGAAGCACGTGCAGCCCACAGCAGGCTGAGCCTGGGGGATCCGGAACGGCCGCTGTGGTGCACGGACACAGGGGGCTCTGGCTGTGCTGGCGGCGGGCAGGTGGACAACTTGTGAAGCCAGGTGCTCGGTTGGTGTCTGGGGGTTGCCGGCGGGGGCGGGGTTTCTTCTCCACACTCCCAAGGGCTGAAGAAACAGCTTTGTGCATTCGCAGAAGCAGCAGAGAGGCTGGTTGGCGGCGTGGACGAATTCCTGGCCTCTCGGGAGGGAAAGGACCCGATGGACAGGCTCTCGAAGGACACTGTGTCCACATTGTTTCCTGGCGGATGTTTAGCCAATGCCAGGCAGCACCTGGGGCTGTACCTGCCGGGGTCATTCCAGCACAGGGGGCCTCGGGCTGGTGTGAGGGTGGGGCAGTGAGCCGCACCAGGCCCCGGCCGTGGTGGCCGTGGGACAACTCAACCAGGTGGGGTCACTTGGACCCCAGAGTGTTCGGCAAGGTGCTGTAGTGGCCAGGATCAAGGTTATCTTCCAGGTGTCGGTGTGTGGGAGAGAAAAAGCAGTCGGAGGCCACAGGTATGACCCCGCCCCCGGGGACCCCGCCCCCTTCCGCACTCTAGTGCCCTGGTGGGCAGGGCCATGGATGAAGCATCAGGTGGTGCTACTCAAGGCAGCTAAAGGGTTGTTCCTGGAAGAGGGTTTCAAGGCACCAAACACCACAAGCCCTGGTGTCAGTGCTGTGCGTGCAGGAGCAGCCGCCCGACCTTGGGCGTGGTGACCCCCATGCAGGCCTCTGGACGGCTCCCTTGTCTCTCTCTGCCCTGATGGGCTCTAAACAAGGGGCTACATGCGCAGGTGGAGCCGCTCCAGGCGTGCGTTGCAGACATCGCTTTCCGTGGAGATGGTAAGCACAGGCGGTCACGTGGGCTTTGCAGCTGTGATAGGGTGGATGGAACTCAGGCCGAGGGTCCCCAGGACCTGGGGGTCCTGCCTCCTGGTCTCCCCTGTCCAGAGTCAGAATCTGTTTTGCCTCCCCCACCTCAGACCCCAGAGGCTGTCCCTGAAACACCACTCAAATCCCAGGATGAATGGGAGATCCGTGGGCAGAATGAGTGGATTTATTCTGGTGAGAGGTGGGGTGTGGCTGGGTTGCTCCCAGCAGTCACACCTCCTGTGAAGCATGCTGGGAAGGGGGCTTGCTTGGGCAACTTTAAGAACACCCACGAAAGAAGAGGCGGCTTCCTTCTTAAAAATTTTTAGATTTATTTATTTGAAAGGCAGAGTTACAGAGAGGCAGAGAGAGAAAGAGAAAGAGAAAGAGAGGTCCTCTATCTGCTGGTTCACTTCCCAGATGGCTGCAACGGCTGGAGCTGTGCCGATCTGAAGCCAGGAACGTCTTTTGGGTCTCCCATGTGGGTGCAGGGGCCCAAGGACACGGGCCATCTTCTACTGCTTTCCCAGGCCATAGCATGGGGCTAGATCAGAAGTGGAGCAGCCAGGACTTGAACTGACACCCATATGGGATGCCCCAGGCAGCTTCCTTTAACAGCATAATTAACCCCAGCTGTAGGTGCGACACTATGCAAATTGCTACAGGGTGGGGCTTCTCTGTGTTGAATGTGTCCCCTAAAAGCCCCCATGCAGTCAGCAGTGGGAGAGGTGGAGGTTGTGAGTGGGGAGTAGAGCCAGTTATGAAAGGACTGGAAGCTGGCGGCGGGAGCTCTGTCCTCTCTCCTGCCCCTCTCGCCTGTTGGCCCTGGGAAGATACAGCCCGGCCCCGAGGCAAACTCTTCCATCCTGCACCGCCCCCCTCTGGAACCGTGAGCCAGCACCGTTCTAATTTAAAATATTTATTTTCATTTTTCCTTGAAAGGCAGAGCAATACAGAAAAGAGAGAGGCAGATCTTCCGTTTGCTGGCTGACTCCCCAAATGCCCACAACAGCCTGGGCTGGGGCAGGTCGGGAGCCCGGAACTCCAACTGGGTCTCCCCCATGGGTGGCAGGGCCTTGGGCCATCACCTGCCGCTTCCCAGGGTGCGCGTTAGCAGGAGGCTGTATGAGAAGCAGAGGAGCTGGGACCTGAACTGGGTGCTCAGATACGGGGTGTGGGCGTCCCAAGGGGCACCTTTTCCACCACACCAAAGGCCTGCCCGAGACACGGCATACCTGCTGGTTACAAACTCCCCGGGTTCCAGACAACGGGCTGCTAAGTGTCCGGCAAACACCCCATGGGTGGACGGCTGGATGGAGAGAGAGAGTGCATGAATGAGTGAGGAGCCGGGTCCGAGTGGAGTCTCTGAGCCACCAGTGCCTCCTTGGCGGGCCGGGAGGGATGGGGCTCTCTCGCTGGTCTCGTCTGTCCTAGGGAGAGGACACCTGCCTCTTCTCTATCCCCCCCCAACACACACCAGGGTGAGGCCCCAGGAGTTCCTCCTTCCCCTCTGGGCACCCTGACTTTTCTGGGTTTCCGGTCCCTCTGCAGTGACACCAACAAAGTCTGGGGCAGGTGTAGCCCCGATGGACCATCTGCCTCTGATAACTGCAGAAGCTTCCATTTCACCGGGTTTAGCCTGGGGTGGAAGCAGGGGCCCCGCCCCACTCTGGGGGGCTCTGAGCCACCCTGGAGAAAACCCCTGGGCAGGGAAGCTGGGAGCCGCATGGCGAAAACCACAGGTGTCTTTCATCTGCAGAACCGGTGCAGCCAGGGACAAAGCCATGGACCCATCCCCGTGGAAATCCAGGTCAGCTCATGAGCCTCGGTTCCCATGGCAACAGCAGGGTGCACCTGGGGGAGGGAGATGAGTCAGGGTGTCCTGGAGGAAAAATCTTGGGGTGCCGCTTCCGTGGTCCCGGCCAGGGCTGCAGAGTTTCTGAAAGAAGGTGGGGGCCAAGCTGCCTTCCTTGCGTCCTGATCCTAAATGTTGGACACCAGAAGCCAGGAAGTCCACAGAGGATTCCCACCACCATCCCTGCATGCTCGGGGCCTGGGGGGGGAGGGTTCAGGGTGAGGAGGTATTGGCGCTCAGCCCGGACGATGCTCGCAGGTCACCCTGGCTTCCAGAATGTCCTGAGGAACCATTAGTTGCTGGGTGGGAAGTGGTGGTGGTGGTCAAAGTCTGTTGCCTCCCACGGACATTTATACACAGGGGCTGGTCCTGTGGTACAGTGGGTTGTGCCGCTACCTGGGATGCCAGCATCCCCCGTGAGCAGTGGTTTGCGCTCCAGATCCAGATCCCTGGGAAAGCAGCGGAAGATGGCCCAACTACCCGGGCTTCTGCACCCCTGTGGGAGGCGAGGGTGGAATTCCAGACTCCTGGCTTCAGGGTTGTGGCCACTGGAGGAGTGAACCACTCTGCCTTCCAAATAAGTCATTGAAAAAATATATATATAATATAAAAAATATATATATAATATAAAATTTGGCTCGCTAATTTAAGAAATGGCACAAACTACGTGTGCTTTGGGGGGCATCTTTGGTCCGCAGCCACCGACCGGCCATCTCCGGCTGGCCTGGAATTCCTGCCTCTCCCTCTCCCTCGGCGGGGGCTGCCCTCCTGGCGTTGCGGGGACCCTGGGTGCTGAGCCCGACTTCCTTCGCGCTGCAGCAGCAATTATCACACAAACAGGGGAGGAGGCAGCCCACTGTGTGCGTCTCGCTCATCGAGGAGCGCGCTCTTGTGACTTGATGGCACTGGCGTGTTCTCGGGAATCTGTCCGCCCAGGACAACAGTGGCCTCCATGTGTTTTTTTCTGCCCAGCCTTTCCTCCCACCCCCAAATCTCAAGGGAAACCACACGGGCTCCCCTACAAAGGGACACAGACGGCAGCGAGGGAGCTTCGGCTTCTGACTCCATGTTGGTGGGGGAAACCGGTTTTTTTATTTAAATGCTGCATCTTCGTGCGCCATGCGGTTTTGAAGTATTTGCCCCCTGTGACTGCCGTGGTGGAAGGGACGTGGATTAATTTGGAAATAAGGGCAAACTTCGGGCGAGGTGGAGGCAGAGCCGTCCCCGGCAGGGGGTTAGAGGCACAGGTCCCAGGCAGCAGAGTTAATGGGGCTTAATTAGCTGCCAGGTTGGCATAATCAGCCTTGCCCTTGGCAGGCGGCCAGGACCCAGAAGGCCTGGCCGCCCCTCCCGCCTCTCAGAGCTCCTGGCTTGTTCCGTGCAGATGGCGCAGCAGGGGTGCAGCCCTCAGCTCGCGGCTGTGGATGGGGCACAGCTTCAGCGTCACCCAGCGGACAGTGGACATGTGTGAGGTGGGCTGACCTAGGAAAATACTGGGTCTCAGCTTTGCTGCTCGTGGGCTGGTGAGCCTCAGGGCAGCATCTCAGTGCACCTCAGTCTTCTTATCCATAAGATGGGCACAGTGACAACATCCACGTAACAGGGCAGTGATTTCCAGTTACAGACGTGCCCGTGACATGTGTGACAGGCATCTCGCATTTGCAACGTTGTTTTTGGGCGTTGCAGAAGCCACTGTGTCAAGGGCACCCCTGAGCAAGAAAGGGGAACAGGGTGGGGGTGGAGTCCTAGAGGAATGGAGATCCACCCACCACTGCTGGGTTCTCCCAGCCCTGGCCGGGGAGGGAGGCCTTGGGGCACTGTGCTGCCCATTGCTGACCCTAGTTAGGGGTCTTGCGCCTATCTGCAAAAGTGGGCTTCATACTCCTCTGGGCTGCCGCGCTGTGCTGAGCACCTGGGCCAGGGAGCTGTGGCCATGTCCTCATCCCACTCCCAGCCACACACTGCTGGTGACCCCGCTGCCCTGCGGACAAACGGCCATGAGGAAGTCCCCTTGGCCATCTTGCCAAGGAGACCAAAGGTGGTTTCTCCCTTCTCCCTGACTTGCAATAACCCGTAAACACCCCTGTTTGCTAAAATGCTGTTGAAACGCACCAGCACACATTGCTGGGCCTCTGATAACCTCCGGAACAGGGAGAAGGTGAAGAGGCCACAGTACGGGGCCATCAGCCCCTGCTCCCCTTCCTGTTAGCGTCCAGGGGACGGAGAGAGCACTCCCCCCCCCCCCACTGAAGGTGCAGCCAACACGAGGAGCGGCTGAACGCAGCAGCCGGAGGCACTGCACCTGCTCACAGGCGCAGCTCTGTCCGCACACACCGCATGCCGGATCTCTGCTGCAGGAGCCACAGGTGTGTGTGGTGGGGGCGGGGTGGCGAGAGGCTGCCGTGCTGGCCCCTGAACCAGGACGTGCCTCGGGCGAGATCTGTGCAGCAGCCCCCAGCCATCCACGCCTGAAGAGAGTCTGACTCACGCCCTTGAGTGAGCCATTGTCGGTCCGAGGTGGGGGTGGGGGTGGGGCGAGTGGGAAGATGCGGGAACATTCTGTTTTGACCTTGGATGAAAAGCATCCGCCCGGTGGAGACGTGGTGGCGATGGCGTCCGTGGCGGGGGGCTGAGTGGCAGAGGTGAGCCCCTGCAGCTGGCAGTGGGCAGAGCGGGGCAAGAATTCACACGCTCATTCGTTCATTCGACAGCCATTGCAGGAACTTCTCTCTGTTGACAGGTGCTGAGGTCATTGGGACAGGTCCAAGATGAGTCACACATGGTCCCTGCTCACAAGGGGTGACCGTCGGGTGGAGGAGCTTGGTTGGGGGGTGGGGGAGAGAGGGGACATGTGCATTGGGTGAGGACCAGAAAATAAGGGAGAGAGGTTCACCTTGGAGACCCTCCCACCTGCCAGGGGAGCAGGCAGTGCCACCTGGAAGACAGGCCTCCGTCAGCAGGGCTGTAATTGGATTTACGTGCAAGTCACACAAGGAAAGATGGCGTCCCGTGGGAGGGACGTCCCCCGACGCCTGCCGTAGCCCTGCCTGGGAGAGTGGGCACCTTGGTTCAGTCTCAGTGTCCGTTTCCTTCCTGGGGCACAGGGCGCCTGCCTGGCTCCCTGCAGTTCCGTTCTTCCTTCCCGCCCTGCCTTGCCCTGAGGGCCTCTCTCCAGCCCCTCTCTCTGGCCTTGGCTGGCTGTTAGCAGATGAGATGTGAGTGTGTGTGTGTCCACACGTGAGCCTCGTGCTGGGCTTACAGAGAGGGATCTGGCCCTGGGTGTCTGAGATGCGTCCAGAGATTCTTTGTCTCGAGAAGCAAATACGTTCATTCATGCCCCCAACGCGCCAGTCCTGATCACGTTCTCTGGCCCTGGAGGGGAGGATGATGGACAAGATGGACCAGGCCACTGTCCGCCCCCCCAGCCTGCACCAGCCACGAGGAAGGAACTTGGGCCTCTGGGGGTAGCCTGTGAGTTGGGTAGGGGCTTATTTAAATGCCCAGCGTCGGCTGTGGCTGAGCTAGAGGCTGGATCCCATGGGACAACGCAGCTCGGAGGCGCCCCACACGACAGGGGCAGGCAGGGAAGGGCTGCGCTGTCTGTTTTTCCTCGCGGCCGCCCAGGCCCCAGACCACTTCCGAAGCTGCCTTGTCCTTATTCCATCCCTTTAAACCTAGAAGCCCATTTGCATTAAGTTCGGTGCACAGGGGAATTCACTGGGGCCGGGAACCAAGGTGGAGGCCCTGCCATCCGGGTGTTAGGGACCTGTGTCGCTCCCATTAGGGGGCCAGGAGGGGGGTTTTGCAAGGACGATCACCTGCAGTGAACCTGCTGTTCCCGGCAGGATAGGAGCCAAAAGGCTAGGCAAATACAAGCCGACCTCCCCCCCACCCCATGCTTCCTGGCGGAGCGCCTCTGCTTTGAGGCCTTTGACGTCTGGGACGCCGCGGGGTCTGTGTAGGGAGGTCCCGGTGCTCTTGTTCTGCAGCCCGGGTCCGTCTCAGCTGTGGGGAAAAGCGGATCACAGGCCTGGTTACGTCCATCTTCCTAACTGAGGAACTCTTCACCGGAGTAGAAGTCACGCTTCTCAGCATATGGGTCTATGGTGTTGTTTCTTAAAGATTTATTTATTCATTTGAAAGGCAGAGTCACAGAGAGGCTGAGGCAGAGAGAGGTCTTCCATCTGCTGGTTCACTCCCCAGATGGCCATGACAGCTGGAGCTGCGCCGATCCAAAGCCAGGAGCTTCTTCCGGGTCTCCCACGTGGGTGCAGGGGCCCAAGGACTTGGGCCATCTCTTGCTGCTTTCCCAGGCCACAGCAGAGAGCTGGATCGGAAGTGGAGCAGCCAGGTTTTGATCTGGCACCCATATGGGATGCCGGCACTGCAGGCAGCGGCTTTACCTGCTATGTCACAGTGCCCCCCCCTTTAAAAATAATTTTTATTGGGCCGGTGCCGTGGCTCACTTGGCTAATCCTCCACCTGTGGCACTGGCATCCCATATGGGCACTGGATTCTGTCCCGGTTGCTCCTCTTCCAGTCCAGCTCTCTGCTGTGGCCCAGGAAGGCAGGGGAGGATGGCCCAGGTGCTTGGGCCCTGCACCCACATGGGAGACCAGGGGGAAGCACCTTCGGATCGGCACATCGCTGGCCGTGGTGGGAGTGAACCAACAGAAGGAAGACCTTTCTTTCTGTCTCTCTCTCTCACTGTCTATAACTCTTACCTGTCAAAATAAAAAAATAATTTTTTTTTTGACAGGCAGAGTGGACAGTGAGAGAGACAGAGAAAGGTCTTCCTTTGCCATTGGTTCACCCTCCAATGGCAGCTGCGGCCGGCGCGCTGCGGCCGGCACACCGTGCTCATCCGATGGCAGGAGCCAGGTGCCAGGTGCTTTTCCTGGTCTCCCATGGGGTGCAGGGCCGAAGCACTTGGGCCATCCTCAGCTGTTTTCCCAGGCGCATTAGCAGGGGGCTGGATTGGAAATGGAGCAGCCAGGACACAAACTGGCACTCGTATGGGTTGCTGGCAGTCACAGGGGGCAGCCTGCTTCCCACCACGGGCCCCAGCTCTGCGAGTTTCAGCAAGGGCGTAGCATCACATACCCCCGTGGCCCCAGACGGCCAACCCGCCCACCCGTCGCCTGCCTCGGGCACCCCTATGAGTCTGCCCTTCGCAGACAGTGATATAGCTGGGTCGTGCAGCGCGCAGCCTCCGGAGTCTCTTCTTCCTGTGGACAGTGCGTTTGAGAGTGGACCAGGCTCTGTGCCTCTCCACCTGCATTCCTCTGCTGGCTGAGGAGTATTCCAGCGTGCGTCTCTCACAGGTGGAGGATACTGGGCTGCCTCCCGGTGTTTCTTGGTGACTATGAACACAGCAGCCATAAATGTTCGGATGCAGGGTTTATGGGAACATATGCTCTTGTTTCTCTCCGGTCAGTTCCCAGGAGGGGGGACTGCTGGTCCGAGGGGAAGGAGGTACCTGAGTGTATGAGAAATGGCCAGGCTGCTTTCCCAAGCGGCTCCCATCACTGCGTGTGAGTTTTGGTTGCTGGCATGCTCGGAGGCATTTGGGCCTGGGTTTTTGTTTGCTTGAAGCCTCCCGGATGGGCGCGTGACGGTTTCTCACCCTGGTTTACATTTGCATTTTTCTCATGATGAGCCATTTCTTCATGTGCCGACTTGTCATCGTCTGTCTGCTTGGGAATACAGTCTGTTCATGTCTTTTGCCCCCTTAGAAAAATTGTGTTGTTGGCTTTTTTTTTTTTTCTTGAGTGTTTTAGAGTCCTCTGCATCTCTACACAGAAGTTGGTTTTTTTTTTTTTTTTTTTTTTTTTTTTGATAGGCAGAGTGGACAGAGAGAGAGAGACAGAGAGAAAGGTCTTCCTTTGCCATTGGTTCACCCTCCAATGGCCGCCACGGTCGGCGCGCTGCGGCCAGCGCACCGCGCTCTCCGATGGCAGGAGCCAGGTACTTCTCCTGGTCTCCCATGGGGTGCAGGGCCCAAGCACTTGGGCCATCCTCCACTGCACTCCCGGGTCACAGCAGAGAGCTGGACTGGAAGAGGGGCAACCGGGACAGAATCCGGCGCCCCGACCGGGACTAGAACCCGGTGTGCCGGCGCTGCAAGGCGGAGGATTAGCCTGTTGAGCCATGGCACCGGCCCACACACAGAAGTTTTTAATCACAATGCATTGCAGCCGTTCTTGATTTTTTATGATCCAGTTTCTCTTAGGACAACTTAAAAAAAATGGAAAGCATCTTCTTTTTAACTGCTTTTGGAGGCCTGCATTTCTTCACGTGGATGCAGATCTCTGGCGCCGCGTTCTTCGGCCGGGAGGCTTTTCTACAGGTGTGCTTTGTCTCTGTGCTTTGTCTGAAGAGTCTTTACTTCAGGTTTACTGCTGAGAGAATCCGGAGCTGATGGGTTTGTTTTCTTTCTATTCTGCACTGTGTGTTGGCTTGCAGTTTCTGATGAGACCTTCCTCTGCTATTGTTCACGTCTCCCCGCGTGTTCGGTCTGCTTTGCTGAAGTCGCCTTCGAGATGGGCTTCGGCGCTGATCTTCGGCAGTTTGAATAGGATGTGTCTGCGCGGCTGTGTGTGGGCTGGCGCTCTGGGGCTGGGCTGCTCTGTCCAGCACGGTCCTCCCGTCTTTTTTGGACCTGTAAGTCGAGGTTCTTCTGCTTTGCAGAGACGACTGGCCACTACCTACTCCACAGCGTCCGTGCCTTGCTGCTTCTCCCTTCACCGTCTGGAACCCCAACTGCACATGTCAGACCACACACCTGGTCAAGGGTTGTCAGACCACAGCTCCTGTCCCACACCTGGTCAAGGGTTGTCAGGCCACAGCTCCTGTCCCACACCTGGTCAAGGGTCTATCCTTTAAGATTATTTTTTTTTCTTTTTAAATTTTCCTCTCTCTGTTTCAGTTTGGGTGATGCCCATTCACCTCCCTTACAATTCACTTCTCTCTCAGCCGTGTCGGGTATTCTGATGAGCCCATTGACAGCACTTCTCACCTTGGACATTGCGGTTCCCGGAGAACGGCCAACATCCACAGTGAACTCCGTCCTAGAGTTCCCATCTCAGTGCTCCTCGGCTCGTGTATGCCAGCCCCCTTTTCTACCTGAGCCTTTAACATACCAGTTAGAGTGATTTAAAGACCTCATCGTCTTCAAATACGCCATTTCTGAGTCTAGCTCTTATGATTCATTTATCTTTGGAGAGGGAGGTGGCTGCTTTTCTGTTTTGTTTTTTAGTATGCCTTATAATTTGTAAAAAAATTACTTTAAAAAATTTATTTATTTATTTGAAAGAAAGAGTTACAGAGAAGCAGAGAGAGAGAGAGAGAGAGAGAGAGAGTCTTCCATCTTTCCATCTGCTGGTTCACTTCCCAAAAGGCTGCAATGGCTGAAGCTGCACCGATCCGAAGCAAGGAGCCAGGAGCTTCTTCTGGGTCTCTCACATGGGTGCAGGGGCCCAAGCATTTGGGCCATCTTCTACTGCTTTTCCAGGCCATAGCAGAGAGCTGGATCGGAAGTGGAGTAGCCAGGTCTCGATCTGGTGCCCATATGGGATGCCAGCACTGCAGGCGGCGGCTTTACCTGCTATGTCACAGTGCTGGCTCCTATTACTTTTTTTTTTTTTTAAAGATTTTATTTATCTATTTGAAAGGTAGAGTTACAGATAGAGGGAGAGACAGAGAATGCTCTTCCTTCTTCTGGGCCCACTGCCCAGGTGGCCGCACAGCCGGAGTTGAGCTGATTCGAAGCCAGGAGCTTCTTCTGGGTCTCTCACATGGGTGCAGGGGCCCAAGCACTTGGGCCATCTCCCACTGCTTTCCCAGGCCACAGCAGAGAGCTGGATCGGAAGTGGAGCAGCCAGGGCATGAGCCAGCGCCCACATGGGATGCCGGTGCTGCAGGCAGAGGCTTAGCCCACCATGCCAGGTCTTGTAATGTTTGAGCGCCAGACATGGAGTATGGAACAGTGGAACCTGAAATGAATACTTATGCCTGAAAATGGTAGGCCTTTTCTGTTGTGTTTTTATTTGCTTGGAAGGCGGAGTGGCAGAGAGAGGGAGACACAGGAGAGGCCGAGAGGTCTTCCCTTCGCGCATTCACTCCCCCAGCCGGCAGCAGCGGCTGCCCTTCACCCCTCATCTCCAGCCCCGACCCTGACTTGCCGAGGCTCCTGCCTCCCCCAGGGCTGCTCAGGTGCTTCTCTGTCAGCCCTACGAGCCACTCGCCTTCCTTGCCTCTCTCGGTCTCTCTAAACTTCGTCCACCATTTTACTCTTTCCGAGAAAACAGCTTTGGGGGCAGGTGTTTGGGTCTGGCAGTAAAAGCCTGGCGAGGACACCCCTGGGTTCCATTCCTCACTCCTGACTCCTGGGAGGCAGCAGCGATGGCTACGCACTTGGGTTCCTGCCACCGGCGTGGGAGACCTGGATGGAGATGGAGTTCCCAGCCATGGTTTTGGTCCCAGCTGTTGCAGACATTTGGGAAGTGAACCAATGGGGGAGATGCCCTCTCTCCTTTCTCTTTTAAATAAATTTTGAAAATTAAAATCAAGTCCACACAATTCATCCACTAAAAGCGTACCATTCAGCTCGTGTTTAGCATATCTGTATGCACCAATTTCTTCTTTATGTCCTAATGACTTCCAAGGAGGACCCGGCAAAATTAAACACAGGGTAAATAGGACAACTAATAAAAACAAGACAGCTTCCCCCAAATAGAATTTGCCAGGCGTCCCAATGTTTGCTCCGATTGCGCATTTATTTTATCTAAAGTTCCCTGGCAAAGAAGAAAAAAGAGGGGATGGTTGTGTAATTCATGTTGCCTGATAAAACAACGCACAGAGATTTCGCAAGAGAAGCCCAAGCCCTGTTTCCTGGATAAGAATCCAGCAAAGACTTGTGCATAAAGAGCCATTCGATTCGATTCTACCGCTGCACAGGAGAGTTCATTCAGAACAGTGCTGCTGTTTCTCCACTTAAATAAAGTACGGACTCCATCGGCTTGGCAGGAATGATTGTTACAATTAAGGACACAGGTTTTGAAGTCAGAAAAACATGGCCGATTCCTATCTTGTGTAACTCTGCCCCCGGTTATTCTGCCTCTGTTTCAGCTGCTTCGTCTCTCAAATGGGGTTCATGAGGGTCTTGCTATCACAGGATTTTGTGTGAGGGCTGACTGAGAGAGTGAGGCTGGGGAGGGGTCGTCCTCTGTAGTCACCACCTTTCCGGGGGGCAGTTTGTGTGAATCTCCTGTTCCTCTCCAGGCTTCCCCACCCCGGCATTCAGCAGCCGCTGGCGGTCCTTAGGCAAGCCAGTCCATCCTGGCACAGCCACCGGACGGCGACCTTCTGTGCCCGCGTTGCCCTCTGCGATTGTTAGTTGACTTCCTACAGCAGGAAAGAGCATTAGGAAGCCAAAGGAAAGACGTGTGTGCCCATGACTCCAGTGACGTCATGCTGTTACGATGATAACAGTCGCCAGGCTGATCTACAGGGGCAATGAAAGCCCCTTCAGCATGCCAGCTGACTGGTGTTGCAGAAATTAGCAAGTTGAGCTGACCCTAAGATTGATGCGAAAGTGCAAGGGGCTCTCAGGAGCCAGAGCAGTCTCGAGAGAGAACAAAGCTGGGGGATTCACACTTTCTGGTTTATTTTTAAAAACTTTAATGGAGATGGAGAGAGAGGGAGGGAGAGAGAGAGAGAGAGAGAAAGAGGGGAGAGGAGAGGGGAGGGGGAAGGAGGGAGAAGGAAAAGGAGAGAGGGAAGAGGAGAGAGAGAGGCATGTTCTCATCCACTGGTTGATTCTCCAAATGCCCACAATGGCCAGGGTTAGGCCAGAGGCAAAGCCAGGAGCCATAGATTCAATGCAGCTACTTGAGCTATTGTGGCTGCCTCCCAGGGTCTGCATTAACAGGAAGCTGGAGTCAGGACCAGAGCCAGGACTGGTGCCCGGCTCTCTGCTGTAGGACGTGGGCATTCCTAACTGGTGTCTTAACCACTCGGCCAAGTGCCCGCCCCACACTTTCTGATTTAAAACTTAGCTCAAAGCTGCAATCATTGAGACAGAAGGATAAACATATGGCTCAATGGCAAAAAAAAAAAAATTAAGAGTTCAGAAATAAACTTTTAAAATTTATTGACACTTGATTTTTGACAGCTGCCAAGACAATTCAGTTGAGGCACAGGGTGGGAGAGAGAGTCTTAGACAAATTGGGCTGGTGCAGTGGGATATCCACACACACACGCGTGAAGTTGGTCCTCGTCCTGTGTCACCTATGAAACAGTCAAGGTGGATCAGCGTTCTAAACATTCGAGCTGAAACTAGGAAGGTATTAAAGGCAACAAGGGAGCCAGACTTCTTGACCTCGGGCTAGACAATGACTTCTCAGCTATGACACCAAAAGCACTGGTGACAAAATAAAATGTGGCACCACCGGACCTGACCAAACGTAAAACTTGGGAGCTGCAAGTGAGGCCGTTCACAGCATCAGAAGACAACACGTAAGACAGGAGAAAATATTTGCAGGTCGGACATCTGGTAAGAGATGGATGATTCAGAATGTGTAAAGAAGTCCTACAGCTCAATGCCAAGGTGCTAAATAACTCACCCCCAAAACGGACAAAAGATCTCATTAAACACTTTTGCAAAGGGGACCCACAAGTGGCCACCAGGCACGTGGAAGGATGCTCTGCGTCACTAGTCCTTCCTGGAAGGTAGGGCAAAGTCATGAGGAGGTACCATTCTGCACCCAGTAGGACAGCTATAATGACAAGGGTAAGAGGATGACCATAAACCCTGGCGCTCATACACTCAGGGCTGAAAATGCCGAACGTAAAAACAGCACCAGCCTGGCAGTTCCTGAAAACACGAGGGTCCTGCAACCCAGCCAAGTCACTCCTAGTATGTTTTCATTCCTGGGGGCAGACCTCTCTCAGATGTTCCTACAAACACGTGTACATGTGCACGTTCATGACAGCATCTGCTCACAACAGCTAATTGTGGAAATAACCCACGTGTCCATCATCTGGAGAGTGGATTCACAAGAATTTGGTGCAGGCAAACGACGGAGTACTATTTAGCCATAGAAAGGAACAGAGTGACGATGCATGCTACCACGTGGATGGAGCCTCTGCAAACACAGGGAGAAGCCAGTGTGGGGGATCACATGTTGTGTGACTCCCCCATGAGACGGATCACGAGACAGATCTGTAGAGACAGGAAGTAGATTAGTGGTTGCCTAAGGCTGTAGGGGATTGGGGGTGGCCATTAATAGTGTTTTCCTGGGGGTGAAAACTATTCTAAAATTAGATGTGGTGATGACTGTGCAACACTGTGAATTCAAGCCTACATTAAAATGTCCATGGAAAATAATTAAGGATGTTGGTTTAGGTTTCATTTGAAACCCAGGCATATAAGGGGTCTGCAGAAAGTCCAATATTATAAGATAGCTATGCATGAATTTCAAGTTTTTGGCATGAAAATAAACTTGTCTTTTAATCTCAGTTTCCACAAACTTTTCAGAGTACCTTCATATGCTAAAACAAATTGTCCACTTTATTTTTTTAAAGATTTTATTTATTTTAGAGGTAGAATTACAGTGAGAGGGAGAGACAGAGAGAAAAGTCTTCCATCCAATGGTTCACTCCCCAAATGGCTGCAATGACCAGAGCTGTGCCGATAGCACTTGGGCTGTCTTCTACTGCTTTCCCAGGCCACAGAAGAGAGCTGGATTGGAAGAGGAGCAGCCGGCACTAGAACTGGCACCCCTATGGGATGCCAGCGCCGCAGGCAGAGGATTAACCTACTGCAGCACAGTGCCAGCCCCAAATTGTCTGCTTTAAATGAGTGAATTGGAGGAAGGTGTTTGGCGCAGTGGTTATGAGGCTGCCTGAGATGCTTACGTTCCACCTATGGGGCACCTGGGCTTGAGTCCCAGCTCTGCTCCATGCTCCAGCTTCCTGCTAATGCAGACTCTGGGAGGCAGCTCCAGTATGGGTCCCTGCCCCCCACAGGGGAGACCTGGACTGGGTTCCATGCTTCTGGCTTTGGCCTGGCCCAGCCCCAGCTGTTGTGGGCATTCGGGAGGTAAACAAGCAAATGGGAAATCCCTCTGTGTCTGTCTCCATCTTTCAAATAAATAATTAAAATAATTTTTAAACGAGTGAATTGTATGATACGGGAATTATATCTCACTAAAGTTGCTTAGAAAGCACATTAAGGGGCCAGCGCTGTGGTGCAGTGCGTTAACACCCTGGCCTGAGGTGCCGGCATCCCATATGGGTGCGGGTTCTAGTCCTGGCTGCTCCACTTCCGATCCAGCTCTCTGCTATGCCCTGGAAAAGCAGTAGAAGATGGCCCAAGTCCTTGGGCCCTGCACCCCATGGGAGACCAGGAAAAGCACCTGGCACCTGGCTCCTGCCATTGGTTGAGCGCGGTGCGCCGGCCGCAGCGCGCCTACCGCAGCGGCCATTGGAGGGTGAACCAACGGCAAAAGGAAGACCTTTCTCTCTGTCTCTCTCTCTCACTGTCCGCTCTGCCTGTCAAAAAAAAAAAAAAAAAATTCCATTTGAAGGACTTTTGTAGCAGGTGCTCCATCTGAAACCGGCTGAATGAATGAATGAGCAAACAAATGTGTGTGTGAAGGGTGACTGCCACCGAATGCGGCAAGTGCCAGGTACACAGGATGCTAACGCGCAGAGACTCTGTCTGCCGGTCACACGGCCCTGAGCTGGACCTGCGGGTCTCACTTTCCAGCTCTGGGTTTATTTTACTTGGTGTATTTCAGGAAGGGCAGAGCTTCCTCTGAGTCTTTGTGCAGTGAGCCTTGGATAAACTGCGGAGGTGTGAAAAGCACCTGTCTGGGAAGATCTATAAAGCATCTCCCGGAGGTCTTTAATCCACCTCCTCTGGGGTGTGTGACGCTGGCGGTTCACACAGGTCCAATCAAAGGCAGACAAGTGGGAATGGGTTCCCTCTCTCCGCACTGGCTAGACAGCGAGTCGCCTGCCTCCCCCACTCCCGGGTTTCTTTGGCTTGACACTGTTCACAAACTTATTTTGAGCTCCACAGGCTCAGACCAAAATGCTGCTTGATAATTAAGAAGAAAGTTAGTATTATTATTTTTTTTTTTGACAGGCAGAGCAGACAGTGAGAGAGGGAGACAGAGAGAAAGGTCTTCCTTTGCCGTTGGTTCACCCTTCAATGGCTGCCGCAGCCAGCGCACGGCGCTGATCTGAAGGCAGGAGCCAGGTGCTTCTCCTCGTCTCCCATGGGATGCAGGGCCCAAGGACTTGGGCCATCCTCCACTGCACTCCCTGGCCACAGCAGAGAGCTGGCCTGGAAGAGGGGCAACCGGGACAGAATCCAGCGCCCCGACCAGGACTAGAACCCGGTGTGCCGACGTCGCAAGGCGGAGAATTAGCCTAGTGAGCTGCAGCGCCGGCCAGTGGTATTATTTTTTTAAATACGTGCTTGAGGCATCTGTCAGCTTACCTTGAGACTACACATGAATTGCAATAAGAAAAATGTTCAGCCTAGGTCTGTTTCACAATGGCTAATGTCAATAACAAAATAGTTCATATTTTTTTGAGATATTTGGGGATAAATTAAGCAGATAAAGTCTATCCTGCAAAATTTGGATTCAGATAAAACTATTAGAATAGCATTCCTGCTCTAGAAAAACCACATAATTAAATGTAGAAGACTTAATAAATCTCTGATGGACCGGATGCACCTTATTTTCATGGAGTGCCTTCTCTGTATGCATAAGGCAAAAATGCTCAGTGTTTACAAAATACTTAACAGACAGCACTGGCTTATTAGGCATTTTACGTCACAATAATGTACAAGTATATAGTTTTTTTTTTTTTTTTTTTTTTTTTGTCAGACCGCATTGTAGCTTTAAGAGCTCAGCTTCTCCTGTATACGATTTGATTCCCGGTGTCCACCAGAGGAGTCCGGAGGAAACAAGCAGCTGGAAGTCCCAGCCTTAGGAGGCCCCTGTCAGATGCTGGCAGGGCCCAAAGAATGCTGCTCACAGCACCCAAGTACACAGGCTGTTGCAGCTGGGAGCCCAAACCGAGCAACGGAGCTCATCTTGGGGGCTCCTCCTCCAGGGACACAGCACACGCGCGCACACACACACACACACACAGAGTCATTTGCCAGTCCAATTCTGTTTGGCTTGGAGTGTTTCCCCTGAGCTCACAGAAGAGAGACAGAGAGAGGGAGGGAGGGAGGGAGGGAGGGAGATAGGTTGTGTGTGTGAGTGTGTGAGTGTGGCCTGCAAGGACACAGATCCTAGGAGCTCCTCTCCTAAAGGCCCTTATTACGGATAGACTCCTCTCTGCCCTCCTTCCCTCGGAGCTTCAAAAGGCCTATAGAAAGTCCTGGTGATTTGTTCCTTTGTCGATTCCCTTAGGGCCGGGGAGGAGCCCTATCAAGCTCCCCTGCTATGAAATGTCAGGCTGCTTGATGGCTAATGCCAGCTCTGATTAGGGCCCTCAAGGAGCTGGGCGTGAAAGAAGTCAGCGCAAAGGGCCCCTGGCAGGGCAAGTTGTCCACTGTGCTGTGGAGTGGGCAGTGCCAGGCAGGACCTGCCTGCCGGGGGCTAGGGTGCCCAGCACCTCACTCCTGCTCCCTCCAGGATGCTGCCCTCCTAACGTCTTGGCTCTGGGATTCCAGCGAAAATAAACAGAGCTATCAGTGGTCTCAGAGTTAAGTCAGTCTTGAATGTGCCACCTCAGAGGTTTACAGGGCCCTGGGGGACCGTGTAAGTGACACGGATCTGACTTGTGTGACACGGTGCAAGGCTGCTTCTGTAAAGCCCGTGGAACTTCTGCGCAATGAAAGCTAAGTTTATCTTGCTGCCAAAACGAAAACAAAACAGCCACCTTGAAATCCATGCCTAGTTTTTTCACAAGACGCATTTTCCAAGGCCATTTTGAAGAAACCTTGCCAGGAGTCGTGGGGATAAGTGTCCAGATTGCCACCTTGAAAGGAACCCAAACTTGAACTCCCCCAGGCATGCAGCCTAAGCAAAACCCATGCCATCAGTGGGGGTGGGGTGGTGTCAGGCCACCAGCGTGCAAGGCTTGACCAGGGTAGCAAGTGACTTGTTTCTGGACAGGATGAATATCCAGGCTACTTGACCCGTGATGGCACAAAGCCCACCTCATTATTTTGGCCCAAGGGGGTGGGGGGCAGGAAACGGATCATGCTAGATTGCTAAGTCCCAGCCCTCCAGATCTGCTCTGGCCAAACCCTCTGTCCTACCCAGCCCACTGCCAAGGAAAGGCCGAGAGGTGCATCACTGGGAGGGCTCAGGTGCAGCGTGGACAGCCTCCGCAGCTGGGCGTCTGTACCTGTGAGACCGGCGGGTCTCCCTCGTGTGCCTGCACTCCCAGCCCCTCACCTGCAGGGTGGGGATTCCTACGGAAGGCTCTGTCGTGAGGATGGCGGCCTCCAGAGCGACGTGGGACGCAGACTCACCTGCTGCCACGCGTGCTTGGCATTGCATCGTTTTTTGGTTTTTGTTTTTTACTGATGTTTTTGTGTGACGTGGTCTAAAACACCACTGATGAGACACTCACTGTTACCCCCAGAAGGTTCCCTAACAGACAGTGGCGAAAACCCAGCTTAGCATGTGATTCACTCCAGGGAGCTGTAAGGAAAGAGCTTGTACAGCCCAGCCAGAAAGACTGACTCATGAAAGCAAGCCGAGTGCTATCCAAGGTAAACCTCTCCTCCAGCCAGAAGGAAAAGAATTAAGCAAATTTGTTCTTGAGAAAGACATGGCAGAGAGCTTTCCTGGAAAAAGAAAAACTGAACAATCTGCTTACTGAAGTCTCTGAGAAGCTTTCAGTGAGTAAACACTTTGTATTTTTTTCAGTTAAAGTTTTTTTTTTTTAAAGATTTTATTTTTTTATTTGAGAGAGAGAGAGATTGAGAGCTACAGACAGACAGAGGGAGAGACAGAAAGGTCTTCCATCTGCTGGTTTATTCCCCAAATGGCCACAATGGCAGGAGCTGGGCCGATCCGAAGCCAGGAGCCAGGAGCTTTCTCCGGGTCTCCCATGTGGGTGCAGGGGCCCAAGGACTTGGGCCATCTTTTGCTGCTTTTCCAAGCCATAGCAGGGAGCTGGATAGGAAGTGGAGCAGCTAGGACTTGAACTGGCGTCTATATGGGATGCTGGTGCTGCAGGTGTTGGCTTTACCCACTATGCCACAGTGTCAGTCCTTAAATACTTCAGATTAAAAATGTGGGCAAAAGAGAGCGAGCGAGCGTGCGCACGAGCATTTCTTCTTTCAGTAGAACTGAGATAGAAGCTTCCTTGTAGATTAAACCTTTTACAAAAAATGTTACCAGTGTGGAGTGAACTGATCCGAGAACACTGAAATGAAGATACTTTCTTAGCCATCTTAAGGGTTGCTGCCTTAGGTTGGGTTTCTGCGTGTGGGATGTTTCTCGGGGAGTGCCACGTCTGCCCCCAGCCCCCGTCTGCCCCCTGCCCCCCGTCTGCCCCCTGCCTCCCGTCTGCCCCCTGCCCACATCTGCCCCCTGCCCTACGTCTGCCCCACGTCTGCCCCCACCCCCCGTCTGCCACAGCTGCTCTGCCATTTCTCCTTCACTTCACGTGGGCCCCTACCCTCTCCAGTCTTCAAGATGCATGCTAGCTGTGTGTTCTCAGCTCCCAAGAGCCCTCCCCGGGTGCAAGGGAGGATGCTTCCTGCATCCCATCCCATGACCCCTCCTGGGATCCAGCTCTGTCAGGTCCCAGCCCCCCACCCCTCGCCCGCCCGCTCCTGGCTGCAGTAGCAGCTTGCACTCCTTGGCAGGTGCAACTCTCCCCACCAGGTGTCTTATGCCTTGACCTTGTCTTAGCACAGTTTGTGCTGCCATCACATTCCGCCCAGGGTTTGCTGATATACAAAGAAAAGAGGTTGATGTGGCTCCCTGGAAGGTCCAGACACTATGGTGCCGGCACATCCTGGTGAGGGTCTGCTCTGGCTCCATCATGAAGTGGCAGAGAAGTGGAAAGCCACCTGCCAACGTGGCACAGGTGCGAGCAAGGAAGCAATAGAGCCAGGAGGGGCCGGGCTCACTCTTGCATGGCAACCTGCTCTCTGGATAACTAACCCCATCCCTTGAGAACTACGCTAATCCCTCCCAAGGGTGGTGCCCCATGATCTAAGCGTTTTCCACCAGGCCTTACCTCTTAAACAAACACGTTCTCTCAGTATCATCACCCTGGGTGAGACTTTGAGGAACAGGCTATTTCCAACACCCTGCAACCCTTCATACTGGGCTGGAGCCAGGAGGGGAGCGGAGGGGCATCCTGACGGGGGAGTGCCTGTGCATGGGTCTCTAACGGGGATGGTGGACCACTGATGTGGGGTCAGGGGGGTTGGGAATCTTCCCAGTTCTCTAGGCATCCACCCGGGATGGTGGGCCACTGATGTGGGGTCAGGGGGGTTGGGAACCTTCCCAGTTCTCTAGGCATCCACCCCGGGGGACCCCATCTCAGTTCTTGGGCTCCTTGCCCTAGCTACTTCCAGCGCTGAGCTGAGAATTCAGTCCTCCGAAGAGGATGGGGCTACTCTAACAATGAAAGCCCAGCCCTGACTTTTCCTGTCCTCTGGCTGCGGAAGATAAGAGTCTCTTTATATGCAGTGGAGAAGGCCCTCTGAATTTCAGGAGCTGACTTTTACGGTCTTCCTCCAGGGCCTCCAGGGCTGCTCATTAAAAAGCATCCCTTTTCATCGGGATCAGGCCTTTCATTATAGCATGACTCTGGGCCCTTAACCCCTCACCAGCCAGAGAGAAGAGAGAGCGTTTGGGTAACTGGTATCCAAATCCTGTTAGGCTAAATTCTAGTGTTCCTTAGCAAGGATTACAGCTTACAACAATTTATCATGGCTCTTAAAATAATGAGAAGAAAGGAAGTCAATACAAAGAATGCTCATTACCCTGACTTGATCATTACACATTGTATACATGAATCAAATTATCACATTGTATCCACAATGATTATGTGTCAAAGAAAAAAAATGAAAACAAAAACCTCTCCCACAGATTGTTCTAATGAAAAACAAAAAGGCAGGAGAGCTTGCTCCTGCCCGGGGTGGGGGGTGGGGGCCTTCCTCACCCTGCATGGCTACAGCACACCAGGTGGGATAGAGCCCCACCCACTGACACATCTCCACCTGGCCAGCAACCTGGGGCCAAACTCCCACTTCCCGGTCAGTTTCTGGGACAATGGCCAGTGTTGACCATCTGGGGCTGCTTCCCGGAGAACAGGCCGTGCATCTGAGAGAGACAGAGCACCCACCACCTGTGGGGGTGGGGGTGGGGGATGAAGGATCAAACAGTTAAAGTGCATGCTGGCCACAGCAAAAGTGTCAGCTGAAGCTCTCTGCTATGGCCTGGGAAAGCAGCAGAAGATAGCCCAAGTCCTTGGGCCCCTGTACCCACGTAGGAGACCCAGAGGAAGCTCCTGGCTCCTGGCTTTGGATTAGCGCAGGTCTAGCCGTTGTGGCCATCTGGGCAGTGAACAGCAGATAGAAGACCTCTCTCTCTATCTCTCTGTAACCCTGCCTTTCAAATAATAAATAAGTCCTTAAAAAAAATAAGTGGCAGCTGGTTCCACTTGGCCTTCCCTGGGACGATGGTGCCCGATCTGAGACTCCCTCCTGTCCATCAGCTGCTGGGCGCGGCTGCCTGGGGAGGCTGTGTGACTTGGGGTGAGGACAGCAGCACCCGTCTCATCCCCTCCCTGCAGCCCGCAGCCAGTGACCTTTCCAAAATGCAAATCTGCTCACCTGACCACTGCCCTGCCTGAATCTCTGTCACTGTGTCCCAGCACCCTCGGGGGCCAGTTCTGCTTTCCCCACCTGGTTTACAAGGCCTTGCACACACTCTGCACCTCGCCTTTCCATGCTGCTCTTCCAGGCTCTGGTTCTGCCCTTAGGATGGTCTTATGTTTTCCTGGCTGCACCAGGCCTGTACAGGTGTGTGCATGTGCGTGTGTGCAAATTACTCTTTCTCTCCTCAACCACTTTGCCCTGCTAACTCTCCTTCCTTCATCACTCTCCACGTCTCGCCTTCCCCTGAATGTCTTCCCCAGGGCTAAGTTGGGAGCTCCTCTTTCCTGCTGCTTCTGCTTGTACTTCCGGTATTTCGCTTACAACCAGACTGTGCACCCCATGCTTTCATCGTGTGCAGTTCAGTCTCCCTGGCTGCACTGCAAGCTGGGGGAGGACCACGGCCATGGCTCTTACTCTTTGCTGCACCTGTAGCTCCTAGCCCAGCACCCAGTTTATGGTCTCTTCGAAGGGAGTGAATATGTGGGAGGCAACAGAGAAGACAGGTATAAACCGCTGAAGCTAGTTACACTTTAGGTCAAAAAGCGAGAGAGAGGGAGAGAGAGAGAGAGAGAGAGAGAGAGAGAGGGAGAGAGGGGGAGAGAGAAAGAAAAAGGATGGGGAAGGAGGGAAGGAGAAAGTCTTCCATCTGCTGTTCACTCTCCAGTTGGCTGCAACAGCCAGAGTTATGCCAATCTGAAGCCAGGAGCCAAGAGCTTCCTCCAGGTCTCCTACGTGGGTGCAAGGGCCCAAGGACTTGGGCCATCTTCTACTGCTTTCCCAGGCCATAGCAGGGAGCTGAATGGGAAGTGGGGCAGCCAGGAATCACACTGGCATCCCTATGAGATGGCGGCACTGCAGATGGTGGCTTTACCTGCTACGCCACAGTGTTTTTTGAGTCAGCAGCCCAGCATGGCAGAAAAGATATGCCATTTCTAGTCAAGAAATGTGGCTGCAGATGCTGGCTCCAAAACTCAGTAATTACGCAGCCTAGGCAGCTGTTGTACCCCTTGCTTCATCTCTAAGGAGGAAGATGGTGATGCTGCTTGCCGGGTTGTTATGGTATCAGAGGTCAAAGCAGCTATGAGAACACAGTACATACTGGAGAGTGTGCTCTGTGGACGTGAAGAGCATGAGTGTGGTGTGTGTGCAGGTTCCTTTCAGCAGTTTAAATTGTGTGTCTGTGTCCTTTAACAACGCTCAAGACTGGAGGAATGCCCGGGGAGGAGGTGTTTTCTGAGAAGTGGGCGAGTGGGTAGTGGAGGTGTCCAGGCAACGTCCACAAGTCAGTGCACAGACCCCAAGAAGTAGCCTCACGCTGTAGAGAAAAAGGTGTGGAAATCCGTGGAAACATCCGCGATCCCACCTGTTTGGTCCGTGCGTTACTTGCAGCTGTGCAGGCCTGGTTGGTCCCTGAGGACTCTGCCCTGCCACAGGCATCTTCAAATGTGTCTCTGGTCTGACCTGAGTGGAATCCTTGCCCTCTTATACCAGCGCGCAGGACGCTGAGCCAATAGAAGAACCACACGCTTCAGTGTGCTCGCTCTAAGTAGGGGTGTTTGGCTATGGTTTGTCCTTGCCAGAAGGCACGCTGAAGTTTGATTCCCAAAGTAATGGTGTTTGGGGGGGGGAGCTTTAATAGATAATAAGGCCAAGGGGGCTCCACCCTCACGAATGGATTAATGTCTCTGTATCCAGGTTGGGTCACTGGGGAGGAGGTTGGGACTCATGGGACTGGATTAGTTACTAAGAGAATAGGTTCTTATGCCTCGTGTTTTGCTTCTTGCCATCCACCCATGCACTCCCTCCACGTGATGCCATCTCCAGTGAGGCCCTCATTAGAAGCCAAGCAGTGCCATGTTCTTGGACCTCTGGCAACTCTGGGCCAAATAAACCTCAGGTTATTTTGTTGTAGCGCAAGATGGATGAGGCCAGTTACTTGCTGACAGTAGATGTCTGGACTTGAATTGCTTCCACAACGTTAGCCACATTGCTCTGCTGGAGACGTTTTCGGCAAATGCAAAGGCCTGAGTTGCTATAATGGGCAGGATCCTCCTCTACACCCGTGCTTCCTCTCTGGTCTCTCTCTTAAGCTATATGCCTGGTGTAGACAAATCACACCTTTACACTTGAAACCCGAGTCCTTTTCAGATACCACGAAGTACGATGTTAACAATGGAAATCAGATAAGAGATGGCTTTCAAACCTTGCAGCTGCATTTCAGAAATAGTTACAGATAGAGATGTAAGCTATTAGGGACTTTTCCCAAAAGTGCACGCATGGAAAGGAAAATCTGTCTCAGTATGGATGAAAGAAAAACAAGAAAGAGGGTTTTGCAAGGGCACAGATAATTGGTATGATAATGGGCAGAATGAATTCTGGACATGTGCAAACCTTTCACACTTATAAGCTACCAAATTTATCATTATATCTTCATTTATTGTTATTAATAATAATTTGTGCACATTACTTTGCACCAGGGACCATGCTCTTCACTTAAACAAATAGTATCTGACCTTATCCTTATCAAGAGAGTAATTGTTCCATCTGAGAGCAGGGAATAAAGTCTTAGTGGATAGGTAATTGGACCCAAATTGCAAGACTAGCAGAGACATCATCAGGATTTTCCAGGTTGGATAAAACCAGAAGTCTGAATTTCTAAAACTACACAATACTGCTGCTGGTTGTGGGCTTCCTTTTCTTAGCATCCTGTTCACTTTGCCAACACTTATTTTCAGTTGAGGAGGAACACTAGGGACATGAAGACCCCAAGAAAACAATGGAATTCCCTTGAGAAGGGATGGTGAGGCTCCTGGCCGGCTCTCTGGCTGCCAGGCTGTTAGGCACTGCCCGCCACCTTCAACACGAAAAACATCTGTGCTTTTGCCTTAATGAAAAGAGACATAGTGTCCAGGACACTCAGGATAGCACTCAGGTATTCCTCCTTCACTTGGGCATCGGCCAGCAGATTGCAGCTGCTCTTCAGTCTATCCGCATGCTAGCTGGAATTCTAAACTGGGGACCATAGTTCTTCCTCAGGATTTTGAGGGCATTGCCTTGTAGGGTTAAGTGTTGCTACTGAAGAGTACAATGTCATTCTAAGCCCCGATTCTTTGTATGTGAGTTATTTTCTTGGAAGTTTTGAGGGACTTCTCTTGGTCTCCCACACTCTGAAATTGCATGATTAAGGGACTTGATGTAGGTGTGTTTTGCACTGGGTTCTTGGTGGCCCCCTCAATCAGGGTACATGTGTCCTTTATCTCTGGGGACATTTAAAAAAACAGCTTTTTTAAAAAGATTTTTTATTTATTTTCCTTGATAGTCAGAGTTACACACAGAGAGAAGGAGAGGCAGAGAAGTCTTCCATCTGATGGTTCACTCCCCAGATGGCCGCAATGGCTGGAGCTGCGCCGATCCAACGCTAGGAGCCAGGAGCTTCTTCTGGGTCTCCCATGTGGGTGCAGGGGCCCGAGGACTTTGGGCATCCTCTACTGCTATGCCAGGCCAAACCAGAGAGCTGGATCCAAAGAGGATCAGCTGGGACTTGAACTGGTGCCCATATGGGATGCCAGCGCTTCAGGCCAGGGCGTTAACCTACTGCGCCACAGCACCGGCCCCTAACAGACATATAATCTACATACCATAAAATTCACCCGCTTATACAATTAAATGCTTTGTGTGTGCAGTCATACATCAGTGAATAACAATGATACGTTCTGAGAAATGCGTCATTAGGCAATCTTGCTGTCGTGCAAACATCATGGAGTGTGCTCTCACAGACTAAGATGGCTGTTGTATTTGTTGACAAACCGTTGCTATGCAACACGTAACGGTATTCACAGAGTTGAGGAACCCCGGCTGTAATCTAATTTCCAGACATCTCCCATCACCCCCAAAACAAATCTTGGGCCCAGTTGCAATCATTCCCTCCTCTCCTCCACATGTCCTAAGAACCGCCAATCTGCTTTGGGTGACAGTCTTTAGAATTATCACTTTCATCATCCTCCCTCTGTTTTCTTTGCTCTCTCTTTCTGGAATGGCTTATTCAAGGACTGACTGATGTGTTAATTTTCTTATCTTTTCTCTCCCGGCTCCATCCCTCTTGCTTTGTTCTGCTTTACAGGAGGTTTTCTTGACTTCCGAACCTTACTGAGAAATCTTATTTCCGTCACAATATTTCTGACTTCTTTTGGTTACGTCCTGTTCCTTCTTCATGGGTAGAATGTCTTCTTGCATCTCTCAGAAGACACAGCTTTTTGGATGTTTTCTTCTGCTCCTCACATGTTTGGTTCCTTTTGAGTTCTTCCTCTCTTCTCTCTCTGGTGGTCTCTGGCTTTCACAGCATCACTTCCTCAACTGCCTGCTAATGTTTTTAAAAAAGATTTTATTTTTTATTTATTTCAAAGGCAGAGAGAGAGAAGGCAAGACAGAGACAGACAGAAAGAGATCTTCTCTCTGCTAGTTCACTCCCCAGATGGCCGAAAAGGCCAGGGCTGGGTCAGATTGACTTGGCTCTCTGATACGGGATGCCAGTTTCACAGGTGGTGGTTTAACCTGCTGCACCACAACGTTGGCCCCACATGGCATGTCAGACTGTGTGAGGGATTCAAAACTATGTCTGCAGGCAGTGTCATGGCATAGCACGGGCATCTCATATGGGCACGTTAGTGTCCCAACCGCTCCACTTCCAATCCAGCTCCCTGCTAATGCACCTGGGAAAAGCATCAGAAGATGGCCCAAGTCCTTGGGGCCCTGTCATCCACATGGGAGACCAGGAAGAGACTTCTGTCTCCTGGTTTTAGCCTAGTTCAGCCCTGGCCATCTGGGGAGTGAACCAGCAGATGGAATCTCTCTCTCTGGAACTTTGACTTTCAAATAAATAAAAACATCTTTATCAAGCAAAACTATGCATGTAGCAGTGGCTCGTGGACAGGTGATGCTCCCCATGAGGAGCTGTTCTCAACCCTGGCTGTCTGCATTACCAGGCAGCTTTTAAACCAACATACATGCAGGAGCCCCAGCCCTGGACCACTGATTTAATTAGCTGGAACTCTGTCATGCATGTTTTTATTTATTTATTTTTGAATGTTTATTTTATATATGTGAAAGGAAACAGAAGAGAGACATTGCCTATCTTCTGATTCACTCTCCAAATGCCTGCAGTGGCCAGGACTGGGCCAGGCAAGTCAGGATTCTGGCAGCCAATCCTGGTCTCCCACATGGGTCACAAGGAACCAACTACATGAGCCATCACAGCTTCCTTCAGGGTGTGAACCAGCAGGAGCGGA
This sequence comes from Sylvilagus bachmani, assembly GCA_015711505.1. Taxonomy (NCBI): domain Eukaryota; kingdom Metazoa; phylum Chordata; class Mammalia; order Lagomorpha; family Leporidae; genus Sylvilagus; species Sylvilagus bachmani. Next base: position 4,361,079 of record CM027397.1, read on the forward strand.
GCCAGGACTTGAAGGGAGGCCCTCTGGTACAGGATGCAGGTATTGCAAGCAGCATTTTGACCTCTGTGCCAACTGCCCACCCTCATTCTTACTTTAAAAGTTCCCCAGATGATTCTGTTGTCCAGAACTGGGGAACTGAGGCGGGGTGGGGGTGGGGTGGGGTGGGGTGGGGGTGGTGGCTGTACATCATCAAATACCAACACAAAGGATGTGTGTGTGTGTGTGTGTGTGTGTGTGTTAAAGATCTTATTTATTTATTTCAAAGTCAGAGTTAGAGAGAGGAGGCACAGAGTGGAAAAAAATCTTTCATCTACTGGTTCACTCTCCAAACGGCCCTACTGGTCAGGGCTGGGCCAGGCTGAAGACAAGAGCCTGGAGCTTCCTCCAGGTCTCCCATGTGGGTGCAGGGGCCCAAGGACTTGGGCCATCTTCTGCTACTTTCCCAGGTGCAATAGCAGGGAGCTGGATTGGAAGTGGAGCAGCCAGAACTTGAACCAGCACCCATATGGGATGCTGGCACTGCAGTTGGTGGCTTAATCCACTGCGCCATGATGCCAACCCCTAGGATGTGCGTTTCCCTTTGGGTTTGTGAGATTCCTTGGGAGAGACTCTCTCATTCTCTCACTTTAGGGGAAGGTGTCTGGCTGCTAAGGTTCGAGGACCCTATTGGGAGAAGGGGCTTGGGTCTCTCTAGCCAGCAGGTAGGTGGATTTAGAGGTGTTCCTGTAATTCCATTCTCTGTATAAAGCTTGCACCCCCTTTTTTTGTTGACAGGCAGAGTGGACAGTAAGAGAGAAACAGAGAGAAAGGTCTTCCTTTGCCGTTGGGTCACCCTCCAATGGCCGCCGCGGTTGGTGTGCTGCGGCCAGCACACCGCGCTGTTCTGAAGGCAGGAGCCAGGTGCTTCTCCTGGTCTCCCATGGGGTGCAGGGCCCAAGCACTTGGGCCATCCTCCACTGCACTCCCTGGCCACAGCAGAGAGCTGGCCTGGAAGAGGGGCAACCGGGACAGAATCCGGTGCCCCAACCGGGACTAGAACCTGATGTGCTGGCGCCGCAAAGCGGAGGATTAGCCCAGTGAGCAGCGGTGCTGGCCTAGCTTGCACCCTTTTTTAAAATTAAATTTTTTTTTTTATTTTCTGCCTTGGGTGCCCATGTTGAGGGACGGAGTTGGGGATCTCAAGTCTTGCAGTTTGTCAGCAGCGGCAGCAGTGCCTGGAAATTCGGTAGAAATGCAAAATGCTCAGAAACCCCTTGGACTTGTTCCACTGGAGAGACAGTGGAGGCGGGGCCCAGTCACCTGTGTCAGAGGCTCAATCACACTTAACTCTTCCCCTGGTCCTCTGTAGGGCACCGGGGAGAACAGCGCCCCCTTCTCCCCATCCAAGTGACGGCTGGGATGTGAGGAGTGCAGAGTTTCTTATGCAACGCCTGGGACAGTCCTCCAGTTTGCAGCACCACCTGCACACTCACTTTTAGAAGTCCCTGGGCCCCTGTTCCTCAGTCTGAGATTTTACATCAGACAGCGCTGGTTTGAGATCTCTCTGTAATGCACGTCCAGGCTCTCACTTCTCTGGCCTCCACATACAATTTCAGCTCGTGCATCTGCTTTCCAGTTCCGAGATTTTATTGCTCTCTTCTCCTTGGCTGTGCTCTTTTCCCTGGCAGCGCGTGTCCATTTCAGTCCCCTCGCTGCCATTGTAAGGGAAGCTGCAGGTGGGTGTTTACTCCCCCAGGTTTCATTGAAGTCTCAGGAAATAGAGGAAGTGAATGACAAGCACGGCAGACTAAAATGCAAACACGAAAGTATTTATTTTCTGCATAGAACAAAGGAAGAAAGAAGACAGAACAAAACCTGGTATGTGAGTCTACACATCTGTGTATGCATGGCATGTATTTTAATACACAGAAAGGAAGGAAATATTTCCAGCTCTTGGCAGTGTTCACCGTGGACCTTGGGGAGGTAGGAGCTAGGGGACTATTATTTTTTAATTTATTTACCTCTGAATTATTTGAATTCTAATAAAGAGCAAGTATTAGATGTGGAATTTAAAATATTAAAAATACCTGTGCTTTACACAAACTGGTATTTTAAAGTCCACATAGTAACCTGCGAGAGTTCGTTCAGGGGTTGGAAGGCCTGGGGTCTCAGGGAAGAACTACTCCTAACTGTCCACTGTTGTCTCGGACTCAAGCTGGACCTACACAAACACTGCACATTTGGACTTTAGCCTGTTTTCTTCCTGATGTTTGGCACAGTCTAAGTGAGGGGTCTGTAGGCCTGCCTGCCTACCGGACTTTTTCCTCCAAGTATGGACCATCAGCTGCAGCAGCACAGAAAAACACATGACCCCAGCCTCAGGCTGGTTAAGTCCCCGGGTGACTCTAAAGTACAGGCAGGGTGGATACTCATTTATGTAGATAAGATTTCAATCATGCTTTAAGAAAATCAGTTAGGGGCCAGCATGTGGCCCAGCGGGTTAAACTGCTGTTGTGGCAGCAGCATCCCATACGGGCGCGGTGGTTCAAGTCTCACTGCTTGGCTTCTGATTTAGCTTCTTGCTAACGTGCCTGGGAAAGCAGTGGAAGATGGCCCAATTGCTTGGGCCCCTGCCATCCACATGGGATGGGCTCCTGGCTCCACCCTGGGCCAGCCCTAGCTGTTGCAGCCATTTGAGGAATAAACCAATGATTGGAAAATTATCTCTCCCTCTCTCCCTCCCTCTCTCTAACTCTACCTTTCAAATAAATAAATACTTTAAAAATAAATCAGTTAAACCAGTGCTGTGGTGTCCCTTAGATCTTACCAACAGGTCACTTGACTAGATTTTAAAGATTCTTCAACTTTCTGGCATCACTCAGAACAATGCCATGCAAGTTTTCAGTCTGAGTCTTAAAATACAGCGTAGTTCTGTCTTTGGTAGAATCACAGTGATCAATTGAGCAGTCTATCTCTAGCATTTCCAAGCTGAATGTTCCCTCACGGGCTTTAGAGATCACGCAAGTCATCATTTTATAGATAAGGAAATGTCACCCAGAGGGCTTCTTCCACAGATTTACTGTACTGGGAGAGGGGGGATAGGGAGGGAGGAGAGAGAGGGAGAGACATAAAGAGATGGAGGAGGGGGGAATATGTGTGCACGTGACAGAGACAGCGAGAAGCAGGAGGAAGGTGAAGAGGGAGAGCTGGAAAAAGCTTGTATTAGGTTTACAGGTTTATGTAACCGTTTATTCTATATTGTATCAGGAAGGTTCTTCAAGGATCAGTTCTACTTAACCTTGAAAAAAAAAATCAGTCAAGGTCCAAGTGAATTGTTGGGACTTGCTCATCTGTTTGTCCTTGGATTTGTACTAACTCAGCTTAAGTCCTGGCCTTGGTCTCTTGTAGAAGGTAAAGAAAATTTTTCAAAAAATTTCTGAATTTTAGCCCAGTGTGCTTCTCTAAGAGATGATGTTTTTTTCCTTTGCAGTTTTGTTTTGCTTTGGCAAGAAATCCCCTTGGCTTAACCTGGGCTGTCCCAGCACAAATGGTAGGCCTTCTACTACCACGTCTGTGTCGGAGAGCCGTGAAAGGCTTCCGGTTTTGTTTCCCTTATTGAGGCCAAGGCGAGTAATAAGACAAGGTGGTTCAGAGCCGAAAATGGGTATTTCATGTCATAAGCCAGGACTTAAGTTCAGGAGACAGGGAATCAATGAGTATCTACTGGACAAAAATTTGTTACTGTGTTTTCCTCTACTCAAAATCACATTACATTTCCATGGTAGGCCATTACAAATGTCATCTCAGTGTATACATATTCTCAAATGTATAATCCATGCCTAGTTTTTTATAATATGTATTTTCCATGAGTGTTTTGAAGTCCCTTTATATGTACAATTTCAAAATATTTTGCACCAAAAAATAAACATCTTTTAATTCCACGTTCCACAAACTTTTTGAAGTACCCTCATGCAGTTATATGACAGGCTAACTTTATTCTTATTTACATATTACCATATGTATAAGTCTGATGTCATAAACATGAGCTCACACATCCAATCATTTCTTCATATTGTACCGCATGGACACATGTGTAACTGTTAGCTCCTGTCATTTTGGGTGCTTACTGCTGATATAACTGGCTTTAAAAACCCTAGATTTATCAATATCAATATACACTATCAACCTTACTTTTTAAGTGTGCAATTCAATTACTTTTAGTTCATTTACAGAGCTGGGTAGCCATCATCATGATCCAGTTTTGGAACATTTTTATCATCCCCAAAAGACTATTCTTGTCCATTTGTGGTCAATTGCTATTCCCATGCCTAGCCCCAGGCAACGACAAATGTACTTTCTGTCTCTGTAAATTTGCTTATCCTGGACATTTCTTACAGATGGAATCAAATATTACATAGACTTCTTTTACTTACCATGTTCTGGGAGTTCATCCACGATGTGACATGTCTCAGTGGTTCATTCCTTCTTATGGCAGAGCAGTATTCCATCGAATCCGTAACACTGCATTCTGTCTATCCACTCACCAGTTGGTGAATGTTTGCCTTGTTTCCACTTTTGGGGTATTTATGAATAATGTTTCTATGATCATCAGCGTGCATCAGTGCTTTCATTCCTCTTGGGTAGATACCCAGGAATAGGACCTTGACTCCTACTGCAAGTGGGTGTCTAACTTTGCAAGAAGCCACCAGTTTTTCACAGAGGCTATACAGCTTTGCGTTCTTATAAGCAACGTGTGAGAGTTCCAGTTATTCTCATCCTCATCAGCGCTCGGTACTTTATATTTAGCCATTCTAATTGGTGTATGGTGGTTCTGACTGCATTTCCCCAGTGATTAATAAGGTTGAGCATCTTTTCATGTTCTTGCTAGCCATTTGCATATCTTTGGTGATCACTGACTTTTTTCTTCTTATTCAAGCTTTATTGATATATAATTGATATAAAATTAACTTCACATATTTAAAATGTACAAGTTGGTAAGTTTTTATATAAGTTTAACCCATGAAACCATCACCATAATCAAAATAGTGAATATAATCTTCATTCCCGAAGATAATTCCATTTATAATTCCCCCAGTCTCTCTTCTGTCCTCCATTCTTTCTTGCTGACTTGCTTCCTGTCACTATAGATTAATTTTGAGTTTTATATAAATGGAATCTCCAGTGTAACTCTTGTTTTTCTGGATCCTTTCCAGCATCATAATTATTCTGAGTTTCAGCCATGTTGTTGCAAATACTGATAGCTCACTCCATTTTATTGCTGATTATTTACTGTAATGTATTTATCCATAAACTTATTGGTGATATTTTATTTTTTCCCACTTTTTTACTATTACAAATAAAGTTGCATATGGATACATTTATGCATCTTTGTGTGAAAATAACTTTCATTTCCCTTTGGCAAATACCTGGAGTACAATGGAAAGATCTCAGGCACACATTTAGCTTTTTCAAAAAATGCCATGCTGCTTTCTACAGTGGTTATATCATTTTACAATTTTACAACAGCAGCATATGAGAGCTTGTGCTGCTACACATCCTTGCTAATACTTGTGGTCAATCGTTTATTTCTGGGTGTGTAGTGGTATTTCATGGTTTAAATTCACATTTCCTCAATGACTAGTGATGCTGTACATCTTTTTTTTTTTTGGACAGGCAGAGTTAGACAGTGAGAGAGAGAGAGAGAGAAAGGTCTTCCCTCCATTGGTTCACCCCTCAATGGCCACTACACTGGAGCTGCGCTGATCCGAAGCCAGGAGGCAGGTGCTTCCTCCTGGTCTCCCATGCGGATCCAGGGCCCAAGCTCTTGGGCCATCCTCCACTGCCTTCCCGGGCCACAGTAGAGAGCTGGACTGGAAGAGGAGTAACTGGGACAGAACCGGCGCCCCAAACGGGACTAGAACCCAGGATGCCAGCGCCACAGGTGGAGGATTAGCCTAGTGAGGGCAGCACTGGCTGATGCTGTACATCTTTTCAAGTGTTTATTAGCTATTTGTATATTTCGCAAATCATCTGTCTAAATCTTTTATCATTTATTAATTGGGTTGTTTGTTTTCTTATGATTGAGTCTTGAGAGTTCTTTATATACTCTAGATAGAAGTTATGGGTCAGATCTGTAATTTAAAAATATTTTCTCCAAGTCTGTAGCTTACTTGTTATTTTTATTATCTCTTAACAATGTCTTTCAATGAGCAACATTTTTTAATTTTTTTAGAATTTTTGGAGAAATCCAATGTATACTCTTTAAAAAACAAGTAGTGTTTACGATGCTCTATCTAAAAATTCCTTGCCAGGGCCTGTGATGTGGCATAGCTGGTTAAGCTGTGAAACCAGCATCCTATAAGGGCACCAATTAAAGTCCCAGCTGTTCTACTTCAGATCCAGCTCCCTGCTAATGTGCCTGGGAAAGCAGTGGAAGACGGCTCAAGTCCTTGGGCCCCTGTACCCACATGAGAGACCTGGAGGAAGATCCTGGCTCCTGGCTTCAGCCTGGCTCAGTCCTGGCTGTTGCGGTCATTTGGGGAGTGAATCAGTGGATGGAAGACCTCTCTCTCCCCTCTCTCTCTCTCTCTCTCTCTCTGTGTGTATTTGTGTGTGTGTGTGTGTGTGTGTCTGTAACTATCCCTTTCAAAATAAATAAAATAAATCTTTTTTTTTTTTTTGACAGGCAGAGTGGACAGTGAGAGAGACAGAGAGAAAGGTCTTCCTTTGCCGTTGGTTCACCCTCCAATGGCCGCCGCGGTTGGTGTGCTGCGGCCGGTGCACCGCGCTCATCCGATGGCAGGAGCCAGGTGCCAGGTGCCAGGTGCTTTTCCTGGTCTCCCATGGGGTGCAGGGCCCAAGCACTTGGGCCATCCTCCACTGCACTCCTGGGCCACAGCAGAGAGCTGGCCTGGAAGAGGGGTAACCGGGACAGAATCCGGCGCCCCAACCGGGACTAGAACCCAGTGTGCCGGCGCCGCAAGGCGGAGGATTAGCCTGTTGAGCCACAGCGCCGGCCAATAAAATAAATCTTTAAAAAAAAAATTAAAAAGATGGGGCCGGTGCTGTGGCATAGCAGGTAAAGTCATTGCATACAGTTCTGGCATCCTATATGGGTGCCAGTTTGAGTCCTGGTTGCTCTACTTCCGATCCAGTTCTCTGCTATGGCCTGGGAAAGCAGTAGAAGAAAGTCTTTGGCCCCTGCACCTGCGTGGGCAACCAGAAGAAGCTCCTGGCTCCTGGCTTCAGGTAGGCGTAGCTCCAGCCATTGCGGCCATCTGGGGAGTGAACCAGCAGATGGAAGACCTCTCTCTCTCTCTCTGCCTCTCTGTAACTCTGCCTTTCAAATAAATAATCTTTAAAAAAGAATAAAAATAAAAAAGAATCCTTGCCTAAACTAACAACACAAAGATTTGCTATTATGTTTTTTCCTAGAAGTTTTATAGTTTCAGGCTTTATATCTAGATCCTAGGACCAATTTCAAAATATTTATTTAACCTGATGTGAGGCATGCATCAATTTTTTTTTTAATTTTGGCATAGATATAAAAATTTTGTTAAAGGTGATCCTTTCTCCCCTGAACTTTGCACCCTTGCAAAAATCAATTGATGACATTTCTGGATATATTTCCGGATTCTCTTCTGTTGCATTGATCTATTTGCTTCTCATTACTCCAACATCACATTATCCTCACTGCTACAGATTTAAAAGAAGAGCTGAAATCGGATTACACTAAGTTTAAGTCCTTGAACTTTGTTCTTCTTTTTCAAGTGTTCTGGCTGTCCTAGGTCCTTTGGATCTCAATTCAAATGCTGTAAGTGGCTTGTCTATTTTTATAAAATAGTTCATCAAGGTTTTGATTAGAATTACACAGACTCTATTGCTCAGTTTGGGAAGAACTGATATCTTAACTATGCTGACTCATGCAACCCATTTTTAAAAAAAATATTTATTTATTATTTGAAAGGCAGAGAGAGAGAGAGTGAGGGAGGGTGAGGGACAGAGGGAGAGAGAGAGTGAGAGAGTGAGTGAGTGAGTGAGAGAGAGAGAGAATGAATATCTTCCATCTGCTGGTTCACTCCCCAAATGGCCACGACTACTGGGGCTTGGCCAGACTGATGCCAGAAGTCAGGAACTCCATCCAGATCTTTCACATGGGTGTAGGATCCCAAGTACTTGGGCCAGCCTCTGCTGCTTTCCCTGGCACATTAGCAGGGAACTGGTTCAGAAGTAGAACAGTGGGGACTTGAACCAGTGCACAGATGGCATGCTACCATTACAGGGGCAGCTTAACAAATTGTGCACAATGCTGACCCCCATGACATATTTCTTTATTTATTTAGGTCCTCTTTATTTTTCTTCAGAAATAGTCTTATTTTCCACTGTACTAGCCTTGCACATTTTTTCCATATATATATATATATATATATATTTCTAAGCATTTCATATTTTGGATGGCATGATACATTTTAAAAATTCAATTTCTTCTTTCTACTGATATACAGAAATACAATTGATTTGTGAATATTGATCTTCAATCCTGAAAACTTCTTAACTCACTTCCAAATTCTGATAGCTTTTTTGTAGATTCAATAGGATTTTTTTCCATAAATAATCAGGTGGCCTACATAGTTATAATTTCTGATGTTCATTATTCTTTCATATAGATCTATATTTCCATCTGGTATAGTTTTTCTCATGCCTGGAGATTCCCTTTAATATTTAATATTTACTGTGGATCGGCTGGTGATATGGTCTCTGGCTTTTATATGAATGAAGAAGTCTTCATTTTGCTTTAATTTTTTCACTGGCTGACAGAATTCCAGATGGCTAGATTTCTTTTAGTAATTTATAGATCTTTCTCCTTTTCCTCTGACTTACATTGTTTCTAACTGAAAGTCAACCATCATTCTTACTGCTATTCCTGTACACAGCATATCTCCTTTTTTTTCTATCTGCTTCCAATATTTTTCAGTTTCTCACTACTTAAAAATTTTTTTTAATTAGTTAATTTATTTGAAAGGTAGAAGCTGGGGGAGGGGAGATCTTTCAATGGTTCACTCCTCAAATGACCAGAACAGTGAGGCCTCGGCTAGGCTGAAGACAGGAGCTTCCTATTTGAACCATCTTCCACTGTCTTCCTGGGAATATTAGCAGGAAGTGAGATTGGAAACGTAGTGGCTGGGACTTGAACTGGAAATCTGATTTGAGATGCCACTGTCACAAGCAATAGCTTCACCCACCATGCCACAATTCCAGGCCCACTACTTCTAAGAAATTTGACTATGATGTGTCTTTCTTCATGTTTATTGTACTTGGGAGTCATTGAGCTTCTTGGATCTATGAGTTTATAGTTTTCATTAGTTTTGGAAAATTTTAGGCCATTATTTCCTCAAGCATTTTTTTTTCTGTTCTCCTTTCTCCTTTCTTTTGAGGATTCCACTGATCACTGGTTTATTTCAGATTACTCAAAATATATGCAACTATAGCCCATAGACAGGATATGACAAGAAAGTAACACAATTGATCTCTGAGTTAGTTCAGAAGAGCAAGGAGGAAGAAATAATCAATGTAAGATAAGAAACTTGCTATATGAGAAAAGAGAAGTTCCCAAACTATACCAAAGTTAACAATATGACTTCAGGCCAATCACTTTATCTTTCTGGATCTCAATTTCCTCAACTGTGACATCTGGGAATTGTTCCCAATGACATACAATGTTTTCTTCAAAAAACTCTAGTGGTTCAAGGGTGAAATTTTGGTGGGAGGAAAGGGAAATAAAAGCTTGCAATCTCATATCCTCACACTGACATCCATCCATCTTTTTCTTTCTTAGCATGAACTACTTTGACAATCTGAGTTCAACAGAGTTAGGGAACTAGGTTATTTAGACCAATTTTTTCACTGAAAAACCACTAAAAGCTAGGTCTTAAAAATTCCTTAAAAACATAGAGGAACCTGATAAGATAGTAAGAAACAAGGCAATCAGGAATTTAGAGAATATGTAAGCCACACTAGTTCATTCAAGGGAACTGATTTATTATTAGCATAAATTCCTAAAGATGGGGGTGTTCCAGTGACTGCAAATTTCATGACATAATTTTTCTCCATTCAATGGATGGGATAAGGACTTCATAACAAGATTAATTTATATAATGAATTTCTTATTTAATAATAATTATGTTCAAGGGTTAGGATATTTTATCTGGAATAAGAACTGTCATGATACAACAGGGCTCATGCTGAGCTTTTAGATCATTAAACCACTTGACATGAGCTCCAAGATCTTATTTCACAGTGAGAAATTTCAGCCATACTCCTTAGTCTTTCCATAGCTACTAGAAAAGAAGTGGTTATTTCCCTGGGCAAGCTGTCCCCCTTCATTCTGCCACTTATGTTCCTGGTTGCTTTTCATTTCTTCCAACAGTAGGGCATGTTGTGAAATTGAGTTTCAATATCATTCTTTTCCAATCTGTCAACTCAGATACTAATCACAGAATAGGTCAACGTGCTAGCTTTTGACAAAGCCATTTCTGTTTTAGATTTGTCAGAATAGTCTTCTGAAGGCATATGCTTATGGTGATTGATGATGACTCAACAAAACTTAGTGAGGTTCCTTTTAATTTGGGCTAAGAGGACAAATGGGCCCTGTGTATCTCCCAGGGATCAGTATCAGCCCACAAGAGTGGGAGGATTATAGAAATAACTCTTGCTCAACCAAGATTATCCCAAAGATTCTCCATTATGTTTGAAGCCAACATAAGAGCGCTAGAGTTATGAAAACGAAGACATACGCAATGCTGGAAGCAAATGAATGCTCTCTTTTCTTGGTATTGCCAAGTTTCTATTTGCAGTGTTCGTGTGTATGTATACATCTGTGTGGCATAGACGGTGGCTGAGGTTCTATACACAATGTAAATTACAATGATATATAGAGAATAGCTGAGGCTTAGGCCAATAAAAAAGTCTTCTTAGTGCTATTTTCTGATTTTGGCTTCTTCTCCTCAGAACCCTTTTTAGGTTCTCATTCACTGAGGCAATGTCATTCCTCAGCCTCTAATTCGCCAAGAGGTAGTCAAAATTGGGAAGGCTTGCATTTGAATTTCTCTTGTTTTTCCTGGACACAGATATTTCCAGTATATAATTAAAATTACAACATAGTAGGCTTTCCTTCAACTTCAAAAGCATATTAGAGGGGCTGGTGCTGTGGCACAGCGGGTTAACACCCAGGCCTGAAGTGCCAGCATCCCATATGGGTGACAGTTAGAGTCCTGGCTGCTCCACTTCCTATCAGGCTCTCTGCTGTGGCCTGGGAAAGCAGTAGAAGATGGCCCAAGTCCTTGGGCCCCTGCACTCACATGGGAGACCTGGCAGAAGCTCCTGGCTCCTGGCTTTGGATTGGCTCAGCTCTTGCCGTTGCAGCCAACTGGGGAGTGAACCATTAGATGGAAGACCTCTCTCTCTCTCTCTCTCTCTGTGTGTGTGTGTGTGTAACTCTGACTTTCCAATAAATACATATTTTTTAAAAAAGCATCTTAGACCACCAATCAAAATCAGTACATCAAAAAAAAAAAATCAGTACATCACCAACTAATGAGACTATTTTGTAAAGTGTATGATCCCTGTACACAACACACCTTTTACAAATATTGAGCACTTAGTCGGTGCCAGGCACTATTCTAGTATAGAAGACACAGAAGTAAACAATAACAAAGTCTTGGGGTGGGCATTGTGGTGTCGCAGGTAGAGCTGTGGCTTGCAACGCCAGCATCCCATACGTATGCCAGTTTGTGTTCTGGTTGCTCGACCTTCTGATCCAGCACCCTACTAATGGCCTGGGAAAAAACAGTGGAAGAAGGCCCAAGTGCTTGGGCCCCTGCCAGCCTTGTGGGGGACCTGGAAGAAGCTCCTGGCTCCTGGCTTTGGCCTGGCCCAGCACTGGCTGTTGCAACCATCTTGGGAGTGAACCAGTAGATGGACGATCTCTCTCACTCTCTTTCAAATAAATAAATATTTTTTTAAAAAAACCAGTGTTTATCCTTTATCATTACCAGCTAATGTTTCCCAGTTTACTATATCAGTATAATCTTCACCAAGATTCGAGGCATCATGAATTGCACTTGATGCAGCAATTTGAGCAGTGATGTAGTTTTTAATTGCAAAGGAATTGGAAATCTCTCCACCTCACTACACATTCTTGTCATAGCCCCCAGCAAATGCAAACATTCTTTGTACTTTCTGGCTTAGGTGGTTTTCAAATCCGGATTCATTTATTTGTTTAAAAACAAAGATCAAACAGCAAAACATCAGCTGCAGTTTCGAGTAGCATACTTAATGCATATCTGTTTTGTTATGGGACTGAAAACTCAGAGAATGCTTTTTAGTGCCAAATGGCAAAGGAAATTATGAAATACAATAACAAGAATGAAATCTAAGCTTGACCTAAAATACCACACATTGATTCAGAATCTTTTTGCTTTCATATGCCATGAGAATTTTTTTTTTCTTTTTTGGCATTAAATTGACCTTATCTGTCAAACCCAAAGATTCAAGGCTGCAATACAGCATTATGCTTTTGTTCTCATAACCCTTTTACTACCTTATGTAGTTTGCAGAAAGCCCACTCAAAAACAATCATAATACAGTAGCACTTTCCACAAAAAAATGTTTTCCTTCACTTGAAGAGTTTCTAAATATTTCATAATAAACTAGGATTCATTAGAGTGGAGCAGTAAAATAAAAGATTGCTTAACTGAGCCTACTTGAAGAGGAAGAGACTCTTATTTGGAAAATTGATTTATTTAGGGCACTTAAATTTAAGTTAAATGGCTTCTACCCCCCTCAACCCAGATGGGCTGTTCATTAGCTGAAGTGAATCACAGAGCAAAAGAAGAAAGAGTCTGGATGGAATAAGCTTCTACCTCTGCCACAAAAAGCATCAAGACACATGAAGGGTTTAATTCACTTCATGTGGTCTAGGGCTGAGTGGAGATGGCAACGGGACATCTGGAACACAGATGAACATAGTTTCCTGATGGAAAGTGGAAATGGCACAATTCTTCTCTGATTAGCCATCTAAACCATGCATTCTCTTTGCACCTTTCATTCAGCTAAGAAGAGGCTATCCCAGCTATCAATATCAGGTGAGATGAAAGAGCCAATAAGAATTTTAGTTCAAAGCTCAAGGCTGCAATGAACCCAATTTGTGGAGAACAAATACGTCTGGAGAACTTGTTACGGCTCTGGCCCTCTAATTTCAATTGCTGTTTGGGCTCAGAACTCGGGCACTGCTGGGAGAAAGACCTGTTCTTTTATATTTTCACCTTAACCTCTACCAAGTGGTGTTAGAGAGTCTGCAGGGGAAGAAAAAAAAAAAAAGCTAACCCTTCCCCCACCATTCCTGTGACACTTCCATCTGGGCATCCAGATGGAAGAATTTCAGAAAATCTGGAATGTGTAGACATTTCAGACACAAATTCCCACTTTTCTTTGCTCAGTTAAAAAACTGAACATTGCTACTACTCACTTTGTTTATGTTCTAAGCAGCTATTCTGGTCACCTGGACAAAATAACGACCTTGTCCTTCCTTATGGATGATAGGTGAGTGATAGCTACTGGGAATGAGATGGATTCATCTTAAGGTATCCTTGGAAACAGAACTGATTTGGAACAAAGGATGAAAAGTGAGAGATTACTAACTATGCATCTTGCTTTTCTACAATGGCTTCAACCTTCTCTTCTTTTGCCCTTTTTCCAAATACCAAGGGTTTCTGCTCTGTCATGACCTCCATTATCTTTTGCAAAGGATATTTTAATTACCAACTACCTCCTGCCATTCCTACACAGTCACAGAATGGATAATACACTGATCAAAATCTTCATTGTTTCTTTCCTACATTACAATTACACTTGTCTGCAAAGACATCCAACAGATATTTATTCAAAGGAAGTACATCACACTTAGATTTTATCCTTAAGTAGTCCATAGTCTAGTATAAAATGTTATTATGATACAGGCTGAAGGTAGTAAGAGATATAAGGTATGAAAAATAAATTACCATCCCTTATAGAGTCATTTCAGACTGGGAAAAATCAGGGTGAATATTCTGGAGAAAGTAACATGTATGTGGACATGAAGGATGAGTGAGTTTTGTGAGTCTAGAAATGAGGGAAAGGTCATTCCAGCTGTAAGAAATACCTGAGCCTTAAGTCTGGAGGATGGAAAATTTGGGTCATGGGGCTGGCGCTGTGGCGTAGTATGTTGGGCTTCCACCTGCAGTGCCAGCTTCCTATATGGGCACTGGTTTGCGTCCCAGATGCTTCACTTCTGATCCAGCTTTCTGATGATGGCCTGAGAAAGCAGTAGAAGATGGTCTAGGTATTTGGGCCCCTGAACCCACGTGAGAGACCTGGAGGAAGCTCCTGGCTCCTGACTTCAGTTTGGCTCAGCTCTGGCCTTGCAGCCATTTGGGGAGTGAACCAGCAGATGGATGACCTCTCTCTCTCTCTCTCTCTCTCTCTCTCTTTCTCTCTCTGTTGTTCTTCCTCCCAAAGAAATAAATCTTTAAAAAAAAGGAAAGAAAAAGGAAATTTGGGTTATGTGTGAAAAACATCAAACATTTTACCTTGATTAAAGACTAGATTAAGAGATGTAGCAGAAAAATAGAGTTGACTAGAAAGGGGCAAATGATGGAGACTAAATAGTTTACAAATTTGCATACTGAAGTTTTCTGAGCAAAGAAATTCAATGCTTTAGTGTTATGCCTCAGGAAAACTGACCCAGCAATAGAATCTAAGATACAATGGAATCGGTGGAGTCGGAAAGTTCAGTCAGGAGGCAGTGGTATGCTTTGGAACAGAAGTAATGATGTGGCAGTGAGAACAGAGTTGACATATCATAAAAGTAGAACTAGGAATTAGAAACTGATTAGAATTTCAATGGACTTGGGGGTGGAGAAGGAGATATGGATGAGTCTGAAGTTTTAAATTTGGATGACTGGGAAAACATTAATGACATCAGAAACAGGGAACACAAGAAGAAAAAAAGGATGAGGAAGAGAAAATGAATTTAGTTGAGGACCCAGTTGAGCTGGAAGTGCTGATAGCATATCCTTGTGGTGTTCAACATACAACTGGATTGTCATGTTCTGGAGTTCAGATCAGCAATAGAGTCATTAACACAGTTTAAAACTGCTAAGGTAGGGAATATAGGGAAAGAAAGGAGAGAGCTATGGATAGTTCAGCTTTGTACGCATGAATTGAGGAGGCAGGAAATGAAGGAGGATCCAGAGAAAAAGAAATTCTCAGAAAATAAGAACACAGTATCACAGAAACCAAGAATGGAAAGCTTCAATAACAAGCCAACAATGTTGAATGCTTCAATGAGTTCCAGGAGAATGACAGCAAAGAGCCATTGAGTTGATGGAAAATCACTGATTTTTCAAGAAAGCTGTTTTTGAAAAATGAGTCAAGCATTTTAATGGGTTAATGAGTAAGTTAGGGAATGATATACAGAAAAGAACTTTTACCAGGAACCAGAGGGCCTAAACATCAGCTTGGCTTTGCTGTTAAACAGTCATATGACCTTTTAACCTTTCTTAAACTGTTTCCTAGTCTTCAGAATTCTATAAACATCTCTACCTGTGGCAGAGGCCTCTGTCGTTTAAACTTGTTTCTGACATGATTAAAGTTGTGGTAGAGGCCTTTCCAAGACTAGAAGAAACAGGGAGGCACCTTTCCTGGGAATGAAATATATTTGTTATCTGCTTACTTATCAATGCTTCAACTGTAGTCCCTATCTGCTTATATGTAAACATTGTAAGTTCTGCTTGTTAGAACAGGGCAATGGTGTTAACCCTTGCCAGATGGCTGTTGGCTCAGTATGTGTGTAAAAAAAAAAATCTTCAGTAACTACCTTCGCATACACAGTATTTTATCAATCCTGTGGCCACCACATAACATTAGAATATCCAATAAGATGTTTGCAGGTAACCATCGAGGGAGACAAAGAGGCTAACACTGTATATAAGGGAAAACCCTTCTTTGTGCCATGCTCAGGATTTTGGATAAGAAATTCCACCTGGAGGCCGGCGCCGTGGCTCAACAGGCTAATCCTCCGCCTTGCGGCGCCGGCACACCAGGTTCTAGTCACGGTTGGGGCACCGGATTCTGTCCCGGTTGCCCCTCTTCCAGTCCAGCTCTCTGCTATGGCCCGGGAGTGCAGTGGAGGATGGCTCAAGTGCTTGGGCCCTGCACCCCACCCCATGGGAGACCAGGAAAAAGCACCTGGCTCCTGCCATCGGATGAGCATGGTGCACCGGCCGCAGCGCGCCGACCACGGCGGCCATTGGAGGGTGAACCAACGGCAAAGGAAGACCTTTCTCCCTGTCTCTCTCTCACTGTCCACTCTGCCTGTCAAAAAAAAAAAAAAAAAAAAGAAAAGAAATTTCACCTGGAGCTTATGCCAGCATAATAAAAGACTTTCTGTTAAGAGGCCTTGGTGTCTTGCCTTGGTACATGAATCCTCCTACATGCCAAGTCTCACTTTCAAAGGTTCATAGAAGTGACCTGTGTACCTAAGGCATATGAAGATACTGAGTCACAATCTTTACCAGAAACACAGCAATTTCACAACTTGTATAAAAGTGAGAACTCTCTTAGTATTTCTGAATGTAGAGAAATTGAGACGATATTCTTAGAAGACTTTATTAAAAGCAAATCAAATTGATGAGGTTCCTTCCTCCAACATCCCTCCACTATCCTTTAATTTTTTTAAAAGATTTATTTATTTGAAAGAGTTACAGAGAGTGGTACAGCCAGAGAGAGAGAGAGAGAGAGAGAGAGAGAGAGGTCTTCTGTTCCACTGGTTCACTCCCCAAATGACCACAATGGCCAGAGCTGGGCTGATCCGAAGTCAGGAGCCAGGAGCTTTCTCTCGGTCTCCCACACTGGTGCAGGGGCCTAAGAATATGGATCATCTTCCACTGCTTTCCCAGGCCACAGCAGAGAGCTGAATCGGAAGAGGAGCAGCTGGGGCTTGAACTGGCACCCATATGGGATGCCCGCACTGCAGGCTGCAGCTTTAACCCACTGTGCTACAGCGCCGGCCCCTATCCTTTATTTTTAAAAACTGAGCTAAAGAGCAGGCTTTTGGTGCAGTAGTTAAGACACTGTGTGGGATGCCCACGTTCCACATTGAAGTGCCAGGGCTGAAGACCTGGCTCCTCTACCAATTCCAGATTTTTGCTAATGTGCACCTGGGACAGAACAGGTGGTGGCTCAAGTACTTCAGTTCATGCTACAAATGTAGGATGCCTGGATTAAATTCCAGGCTCCTGGATTCAGCCTGGCCTAGCCCTGGCTATTATGGACATTTGGGGAGTGAACCTGTGGATGGAAGATAGCTGTCTCTCAGCTTTTCAAATAAAAATAAAGTTGGTAATTCAATGTTTAAAAATTATTTTTTAAAAATTAAGATGATATCCCTGGTTTATATAAAGACCTGTTATATTGTTGAAATCAGAGGATGCCAGCATCCCTATGTTTGTGGAAATCAGCTGACTAATATTAACAACCAATTTCCCCAAATTTTAGCTTCCCAGTCACATGTGATCAGACTTGTCCTTGTACAGGAACACTTCCTGAAACTCAATGTCTCGTATCATATGCTCCCAAAATTAAACCAGAAATATGTTATTCAGTAAGAACCCAGATGCGCTGAAGAACATTTGCTTTATCTGAGGGGCTTATATCTATTGGGATCCCAGAACAATACAAACTCAGAATCACTGAAATGTTAAATATTACAAATCTTTTACTTGGATTCAGGCAATGGTCTGGTGGTATCCACTCTATTCTAAGTGTAGATGTGAGACAGTTCACTTGGAGTCAATATTCTGATTGAAGTCCAATGAGACCACACTTTATCTTAAAAAAAAACAGAGAATAAGGAATCTTTCTCTTGCTGAGACATCAGTAAGTTTTCTGGAGCTCTTTCCCCTTGTCTTCCCTTCAAGGAGGTTAGCCTGTTCTTTCTCAAGAATTCTTGCCTACTTAATTCTAAAAGATATTGTGTAAGATAAAGGAAAACTGGAACTTTGCTTTCAAGAGGACATATAATTCAGCTCTGAATTCAGTGGAGAAAAATGAAGAAAGGGACAATTAACATCTATTGTGTACCTACTATATGCCAAATATGTTCACATACATTATCTCATTCAAGCATGGCAACAATACTGAATAGTAAATTTAGCCTTTATTTTAAAGATAAGAAAACTGGGGCTCAGATTCATTCTTTCAAGGTCAACTGGCATGTTATAAAACTGGGACTGAAACAAGAGCTGTCTGACTCCAGAGTTCAAGCTCTTTCCACTCTACCATGCAGTTTAGTCAAGCAAAAAATCCACTCTTGAAAGGGTCTTAGTATTTCATACATAAAAGGGTATTTAGTCAGGATCCTCTGGAGCCTCCTGGTTCTGCTGTATCTGCATTGAATCCTACACACACACTCTCTCTCTCACCACTCTTACTTCCCCTTCCCATTGAAATTCAGCACCGAGGACAGTTCCTGAGTCATAGTTGCAGGAAGCTGTCCTTGGATTCTGTTATTGAGCTCACACCCCCATCCTTGACTTCCCAAGTGGCACGGAGAAAGAGAGGGGGAAATGTAAGAAAGTATAAGATGGGATCCTCTGACACCAATGGTGGAAATTAGCACATTTCCCAGAAGACCAAGATAAAAATGCATGTGAGAAGAGCAAGAGAATCAAACAGATGGGGCAATAAAATGGAGGCGGCATGAGCTCATCAGGATTCCCAGCACATGGTGTAAGTCCATACTGGGCTCTCGGCTGACCTGGGACCAGCAGACATAGTGAATGAGTGGGTGGCTACTATGCTGCAGCATCAGTTACACTAAGAGATTAGGTGGCGCTGATTCACAGCTGCAGATCCGCACGATTTTTCAAGTGGAGGAAAATCTGTGGGCCCTGGTCTCCGCCACTCACAGAACAACTCTCATGGGTAGCATGAGTCATACATGCTGGATCTTTCAGGTGCACAAGCCTTTGCGCTGTGAGTAAACCAAGGATGAGGTTCGTGTTGTTGAGAGCAGGTTCCAAGCACAGTAACTGCACTACCTTGTATAAAGGTTTGTCTGCTACATTACAAAACTACCCTGACTTTCCAAACTCATCCTTGGCCACACGTGGCTCAGGGCATACACAGAAAATAACAAGGTTCTGAAATGTTCATCTCATTGAACACTGATTCCTTCTTTCCCAAACTATCAAGCTCTAGTATAGCCAGAATTGAAAAGTTTAATCCAACCTGCTTATCTTATACACAAGGAAACTGAAGTCTAAAGAGGAGAAATGACTTGCCCAAAGACACTTAGCCAGTGACAGAGTTCATATTAGGCCTTGAACCCCTCATTTCTGAGCCAATAGATTTTCCACTGCACCAAGATAAAATAAAATCCCAAATGGCATATACACTGTTAACTGAGCCCTCTAATTACTCTTGCCTCTGAAGAAAATAACATCTCAAATGCCTGGGTCTTTCCATCTGGGATTTGGCAATTTCACTGATCACTTCTCATACTGGAATATCTTTTAAGAAATTGCAGAATAATTATTTTGGGATATGTGCTATTTTTAAGTCTTCTTGTACACTGCTTTCTTTGTTCATGATGAAATTAGAATTCTCCAAATACACTTGATCTTATTTAATTATTAAAAGAACAAGCCTCTATGTCAAGTAGTTGCAAATATGAATGTATTAGTCTGTGTAAAGAAAGGATATATGGAACAACAGAGGAATAATAATACTCTATTGTCACATCCAGTTAAGATCTAGCTAGATCTACAAGTAAAAGAACATCAGACCTATGGGTGGACAGTCAAAACTCACATCTTCAAATGGATAATTCTGACCACCTCTGGATTCGGAGCCTCACAGCACCACCTTAGATATAATAGAAAGTGCTTTGCAACCTTGTTGCCTTCATTATCACCATTTGGGCTTAGGTGAAATGTTGGAGTTTTCAAGGACCTGTAGCAAGGCTATAGAAAGAATGAATCTATCCAAGGTCATACTTACAAGACTTACAAGGTGAAACTGACAGTCCTGGTGATGCAGACCAACAGACATCAGCCCATTACTAACCCCCATCGTCCACCTTTTCTACTAATGAACAGTCTTACCTGAATCGTCGCTTCCATTGTCCTCTGCTTAGGATACTGTGTGCAGCAAGTTTCTTGAGTCTATTATCCATGAAGGGATCTTCATGAATAGAACTTTTCTTGTAATTTAGTGCATTGTCCTTGAAAACCCCACAACTATTTACATAACAGAAGCTATTGTTTGAAGTGTAAAGCAGGTCAGATTTGGTTTCTAGAGATTAATCACTGAAGTCTATTTTATATTATCATAATAATTTCATTTATTTTGATACAATTTGTTTTCAGAATCAACCTCAGCTTCTGTGCACAAGTGACAAATCCATTTGTTTCTGGTATAATGGATAATGTGATTAATGACCTTGCAACAGTTTTTCTTTAAAAAACAGAGGAAAAAAAATAGAGATTTCCATTTATAATGCACAGTAAAGCAGCTCAGTCTAGCAGTGCAAAAGAATATCTCTGAACTTGTTTGTAAGCCACAGATAAGCTTTTGAAAAAAAAAAAAATTGTGCTCCATCCGTTTGGGGTTTCCGCACATTATCTGTCGTCTCCAAGAATCTGAGGGCCATGGTCTCAAATTTGGACACTGCGGGCCACCCGCGTTCAAGACTCCACTCCAGTCGGGGATCCTCGTGACGTTCGGGTCTTGAATAAGCTCACTGCTGGCCGGGCCGTCGCTGGACACGCACCCGAGAGGAGAGGCTCGGGGTTGGGGTGGCGGCCCCCTGACTCCAGGCCCCCCAGCCGGCGCCCCTCGCCTGCGCGGGCGCCCCCTGCCGCCCGTCAGCATCCTGCGCTCCGCGGATTCTTCCCGAGCGCCTCCGAGTCGCCTTCCGGGGGCGGCCGTCGTGCGGCTCCTTCCCGCCTCGAGAGTGAGGTGGCCGGGCCTTGACGACGAGGCCCACGCGTGCCGCGGGGGCGGCCGGCCACGGCGGCCAGGGCTCGAGTCCCGCGGGGGGCTCCCTCCGTGGGAAGTGGGGGTGGGGGTGAGGCCTCGCGCCGCGCCGGAAGCCCGCAGCCGCCCCCTCAGCTTCTCCTCAGCCTGTGACGCCCGCGACCCCGGGTGGGTCCGAGGGGCGCCCGGGCACGGCCAGTCGAGGCTCCCGAGGGCATCGAGGTCGCTGTTTTCCCTCAGCCCCCACCCCCTTTTTTTTGGGGGGGTGAGGGGAGGCTCCCAGACCCGCGCTTCTGCCTCAGGGTCCGGCCCACGCGCCCGCCTGGCCGCCTGGCGCGCGGTGAGACTCTCTTTGCCCCGCCCCCCCTGCGTGACGCGCGCCCGGCTCGGCCAATCAGGGCTCGCGGCGCGCGCCCCACGCGCCAGTGCCTCCACCTCCTCCCCGCACAGCTTAAGAAAGGGCGCGCGGGCCGGGCCGGGCCAGAGCGCCGCGCGGGGCGGAGGGTGCACTTGACGGGAGGGAGGCGGCGCCCGTCGCGGTGTCCACGCGGGTCCCGGAGCCCCACGCGCGGTCTCCACGCAGCCGCTCAGGCGCCTCCCGCCGCGCGCCCCGACGGCGCTGAAGTGAGCGCAGCCTCGGCTGCAGGATGCTGGCCCTGTTGGCCGCCGGAATGGCGCTCGCCGTGGCCGCCCGGGCCCAGGACAGCCCGGTGCCCGGGAGCCGATTTGTGTGCACCGCGCTGCCCCCAGAGGCGGCGCGCGCCGGCTGCCCGCTGCCCGCGGTGCCCCTCCAGGGCGGCGCGCAGAGCCCCGAGGAGGAGCTGCGCGCCGCGGTGCTGCAGCTCCGGGAGACCGTCGTGCAGCAGAAGGAGACGCTGGGCGCGCAGCGCGAGGCCATCCGCGAGCTCACGGGCAAGCTGGCGCGCTGCGAGGGGCTGGCGGGCGGCAAGGCGCGGGGCGCGTCGGCCGCGGGCAAGGACACCATGGGGGACCTGCCGCGGGACCCCGGGCACGTCGTGGAGCAGCTCAGCCGCTCGCTGCAGACCCTCAAGGACCGCCTGGAGAGCCTGGAGGTAGCGGGGCGCGAGGAGGGGGATCGTGGGGCGGGGGGGGCACGGGCCTTGCTCGACCGCGGGGTGAGCTGGTTTGGGGATGTGCTTTTTGGTTTGCGTGGCGCCCAGCCCCGGCCGCTGCTGGAAGGCAGGGGTTAACTGAACCCTCCCAGTGCACCTGCCGCGAGCGTCCCCACCCTGGCCGCCCAGCCCGGCGCGAAATACCCGGGGTTCGGGGGTCGCGCGGTCTCTTTCCTCCTCTTGCGGAGCTCCGGGGGATTCGGCGAGCCGGAGATGCGCTCCCGCAGGCGGTGCGGGGAGCGCGGGGCTGGCCGCGGTGCCCCCCCCGCCCTCCCCCGCGCGCGCCTGGGGTTTCCTTCTGCGAATCCGGTCGCTCGCGCTCGTTAACTTCCAAGTCGGACCTTTCTGATGCGCTCTCTTGGGGGAGGCGACGCGGGTCCGTTCTCCGTGTCTCGGAAGATGTGTTGGGTTTGGAAGTCGGAGAGAGACCTCCGCAGTTAATCACCGTCTTAACTCCCCACCCTGTTTAAAGTAGTGTGGGCGGCTTTCTTAACATCCTTGGTCAAAATACCTTTCCGCAAAGCTAGGTTTGACTTACAGGTGGTAATTATTAGTGGATTATCCGAGGGTTTTTTTTTTTTTTTTTTGGTAGACTTGGCTAAATGTCTGTATTTCGTGTGTCTGTGAGTTGTTGTGGTTCTTATTGCTGGAGTACTAAATAGGAGGCCTATTACTTCATTTTAACCCTTGCAGTCCAGAGTGGTGTGAAACAGGTCCCCGTATCTGCGTTTTGACGTTTGGAATCCTAGACATGGAGAAGAGGCAGAGAGCTTGCCCGGGTCTCGTGACTGGATGGCACAATGCCCGCAGAGCCAGCACGGTGGGAGAGGAGTAAAAGGGATAAGAAGTGGGGCAGACACGGAATAAATAAGTTTTAAAAAGAAGCAGGAAGTGAGAGCATAGGAAGAGCCTTTAACTATTCCTGGCGTTGAGAAGCGATTTCTGCCTGTCATTCCCCAGTGGCATCTCGTCTACCTTTGCGTCACGCGGGAAGCTGGGGGCTGTTTCCACGGCTAGATGACAGCTCAGCAGTGTGGAGTACCCCGAGTAACTTTTTTTTGGGAAAAAAAAAATCCTTGGTGTGTTTTGGTCCTTATCTGACATATAATTCTCTAAAGTGTTGGTTGAGATGTCGCTGATTTAGTGAGAGGAGGAAGACGGCTTTTTTGAGAGGGGAGAATGAGAGTCACAAGTGTCAGATATCGCAGCAAAAATGATTCTTGTCTGACTTTGAATTGCCTTCCGTACCTCCCCCCAGAAGCACCCGTGAAATAGCTCCCCTTTGTGCCCTTGGCAGGGTTGTGCGCTCACGTGCCGGGAGCTTCTCGCCCTGTGTGGAGGTCAATGGCGCGGGCACGTTGCTGGGTTTCTCTCCCACTGGTCTGAGCACCTCCGTCTCTTCTGTCCCCCCTTCCCAATGCAAAGCACCAGCTCCGCGCGAACGTGTCCAGCGCCGGGCTGCCGGGCGACTTCCGCGAGGTGCTGCAGCTGCGCCTCGGGGAGCTGGAGAGGCAGCTGCTGCGCAAGGTGGCAGAGCTGGAGGATGAGAAGTCCCTGCTGCACAACGAGACCTCGGCGCACCGGCAGAAGACCGAGAGCGCCCTGAACGCGCTGCTGCAGCGGGTCACCGAGCTGGAGCGAGGTACGCGCCCTGCGGCCTCTCCCTCTGGGCGTGGCCTGGTCCTCCTGCTTGGGGTGTGGGACCCAGGATGTCGGCTCACAGATGGCACAGCACGGAGGTGGTTTGCAGATATTTGAGCAAATAAAGGGGACTGATGATGGCCATCCCGGGAATGAGCCCCAGCCCCAGGGACCTTTCCCCTGGAAACCTGAATGAACTCAGGGCTGTCCTGGGTCAGCAGCCTGGTGGCGGCCCCCAGGCCCCCTGGGAATTCCCGGCCCTTCTTACCTGGCCCCGGCAGCGGATGGTGTGTGTCTTCCTCCTCTGCTCACACTGTGGTGAGTACATTTCTCCCACAGGGGCCCTGGAGAATTAGGGGGCATTGTGTACTCCCAGATGGCTGGGGGCCAGGTTGTGGGGTTGAGGGCTGCTGGGAGTGGGTGTAAGGTTACAGTCTCCCGAGGCGCGCTAACAGGCCATTCTCTGATGACTTAGTTTTGAGAACTGGCGGGAGGATGTTCAGGAGCAGAATGTCCAGTGAGTCTGCAGGGACGGGACAGGCTGTCCCGCATCCGTCCCACTGGGTCGTCTCCAGCCCTGTGGCCGAAAGCTTGCGCGTTGCTGACCTGTCAGGCTCAGATTCCCGAATGTCCAGCACCGCCTCCTGCCTGCCTCGCCTCTGCAGCGGGTGTTGTCAGGAGGCCGTTAGATCTTGAGAGCCTCCCCCAAGGCAGAGCAGCTGTGCCTGCGGCCTCTCTTGCCCAGCAGGCGAGGGGGAGGCCCTGGCCCAGCCTCACCCACGCTGGATCCTCCGGCTCTTCGGGACTGCGGAGCCAACACGCAGTAGGGGTTTAGTTCCTGGGATGAGAGAACTTTTCCAGAGCCCCGGAAGGCTGTGTCCCTGCTCTGCACAGTGAGGTCTTAGGTAGCGCAGAGTTGCCACTCTGCCACTTCCCCTCCCTTCCCCAGCCTGTCTGCTCACACCACAGACAGGCAGGCCTGGGGCCCAGCCGGCCCGGTGCCATCTCCCACGCTCCTGGTCCTCAGGTTGCACTGCAACCTGGCCCTGCTTTGAGTACAGTCAAGGGCAGAGCCCCAAACGC
Organism: Sylvilagus bachmani; assembly: GCA_015711505.1. Lineage (NCBI taxonomy): Eukaryota > Metazoa > Chordata > Mammalia > Lagomorpha > Leporidae > Sylvilagus > Sylvilagus bachmani. The sequence goes on from CM027397.1 coordinate 4,385,990, forward strand.
CCATTCTAGTCCCCAGGACCGGCTAAGAGGAGCAGCTCAGTGCCTATCACCCGCTGCCCCCCGACCTTACCTGGGACGTCTCAAATCCCTCTGGCAGCTCCACCAACTCGGTTCTGGGAGAAGCCTTTACAGCTGTGTGCTCGTGGTTGGCCGGTTTATGTGTGGGCGACTCTGAGTTCAGATCTGACCTCTTTGTGACAGCGATGAAGGGCTATGCAAATGCCCAGCCCCTCAATTCACCAGGAGTGGATAATGAGCCTCCTTAGGTAGCCGCGTCCCGCTGAGCTGGGAGGAGGGAGACTCAGCCATGCTGCAAGGGGGGGGGGGGTTTGCCGGCCTCTGCCCGAGGTGCCCGTCGTCCTCTGCCTGTTAAGCACCTCTTCTGCGCCTGCCCGGTGCTGGGCTGTGAGTTCCACACTCGGCACCAGAAGGTAACCCCACAGCAGCCCTGTGTGGCAGGTGTCAGCTACTGCCGAGGTACTGAAGTCAGAAAGCTAAGTGCTGCCTGCATTCGCGTGTCCCCCCAAGCCCCCCAACCCTACCCCACCCCGCAGAGCCAGGATTGAGCAGTCATGGAAGCTGCAGCCTTTGGGCTGGGGGTGGGGGTGTGTGGACTGCAGTCGTGTGGGACAGATCTGCTCCCTGTAGCCTAGCAGCAGGTGTCCAGCCCCTGCAGGAGGATGCTCAACCCCACCCCCACCCCCACCCCACCCAGTGGATCCGAGGGATGCACGTGTTTCTCTGTTGTGAGACCCTGTGGAAGCTGGGCCAGCCGGTCAGGTGCAGCGCAGCTCAACGTGGAAATCAGCGCTGGCAGCACGAGGACCAAAGCCTCCTTCCTGTCTTCTTAGCCCTGGGCTGCTACCCCCTCCTTAGCCTCGTCTGCCGCCTGCAGTTTCTGATTTATTGTGTAGGCCTTTTAATTCCTTAATTGGTTTTAACTCAGTTTCCTCTGAACCTCCGGGCTGTTTTAGTTAAATAAAGGGCACCTGCTTTCAGGCTATGGCCTCTCCTCTGCCCCCGGGCTCCCCCAGCGATAATCACGCCTGTCTGTTGCCACCCAACGGCATTACAGCCACCAAGTCTCATTAAATCGGCAAGCCGGCCCACCTGCACACAGAGAGCCGCTTCTCTCTATTAGATAATGATGGCTTCATTAAGAGCATGTTCGTTTGCCTCTTCAAGATTCAGTTCTAGTGGCTGCACGTGGCGCAGGGAGGGACTTCTGGTCCCTGCCCTGTCATTCACCAGCTGGGTGCTCTTGGCGGAGTCGCCTCACTTCTCTCAGCCTCGGCACCCCACCTGTGCCGCCTGCAGAATGGGGGAGCCGGCACCTTCTGGTCCTTGCGCGTTCACTTCAGCTGGCGAGGAGTCCGCCCTGGCCTTTGCCGTGGCCGGCTCTTCCCACCCTCGCCAGGTGTGCCTCAGCCTGCCTTGGGCGATGGGGGGGGGGAGTGGGTTCTGCTATTGTTCACCGCTGTTCCAGGGAGGTGGGGGGGGGGGTGGACCTGCTGCTCTCCTTTGTGGGGAGAGGGGTCCTCCTCAGGTGCGAGCTCTGGCCCTGAGGAGCTCCACTTAGTCCACTGGAAGCTGGGTTCGAGGGTGTGCGCTGGAGAAAGGTTTATCGCTCTCACTCCTGCCCCACAGAGGGCGTGAGGCAAGGGCTGCTTCAGTGCCCAGCTCCCCTCATCCTGCCTGCCTGCGCTCGGGGGGCTCCACACCCTGCCCTTGCCACGAAACCCAAGGGGCCAGAATTTCAGGATGAATCCAAAGTCCAAAGATTGGACTGAGGTGGAGCTGTCTGGCGTCAATGCAACCAGAAAGTTCAGTCCCGCAGCCCCTGTCGCCTTCATGAAGCTCTCCAGCCATCAGGCGGGACTGTGAAAACAGAGCATTTGGTCCCAGAGGTCGTCTCCTGGCTTTGCAGGGGCCTCTCTCCCTGTCCTGAAAGGCAGAGCTGCGTTCTCTGCCCCTCCCCCCCCCCAGTGAACTGCCCACAAACTACTCCTTTCCCACCTCCCTTTGCCCGCCTCCCCCCCTAGGACGTGAGCTCCCTGAAGGAGAGGCTCTGCCTCCCAGCACTGGGCGTGGCTGGTGTGGGGCAGGCTCCCAGTCGCTCCAGGGACTGCCTGAGCCAGGGATCCAGGTGATTTGCTGGCATAGGGGCCTAACACCCTGCTGGCCTCTCTCCTCTCTGCAGGCAATAGTGCCTTTAAGTCGCCAGACGCGTTCAAAGTATCCCTGCCCCTGCGCACGAACTACCTGTACGGCAAGATCAAGAAAACGCTGCCGGAGCTGTATGCCTTCACCATCTGCCTGTGGCTGCGCTCCAGCGCCTCGCCGGGCATCGGCACTCCGTTCTCCTATGCGGTGCCCGGGCAGGCCAACGAGATCGTACTGATCGAGTGGGGCAACAACCCCATCGAGCTGCTCATAAACGACAAGGTGAGGGCACCTGGCTCCTCCTCTCCTCTCCTCTCCCCGCTGAGGGGGGCCAGCGGCTGGGGGCAGGCCAGAGCTCAGGCTGCAGCCAGTCACGCTCTCCCAGGCCCACAGGGCAGGGGCTGCCCTCCTTAGGCCGGTCATGTCCTCTGTGGGGCTGGGGCAGGGTCAGCCGCAGCTCAGCGAGATCCAGGCTGTGGCTGTAGCTGAGAGGGACGGGTATTGTGGGCAGGGTGAGGGGGCCTGTGCCAGCAGGTGCAGTAGGAGTTGTCTGTGACCCTGAGGCCAACCAATGAGGGCTATTCCCAGGTTAGGATAGGGTTGTCTGAGTAAGAGGCTTCTCATGTGGGTATGGTTTTTGAGATGTCAGGTTTATTGAAACCAAATGTATAAATGGTCAAATGCACCCTTTTTAATGTGTGGTTCAGCCACTTTTGACCAGTGTATACCCCACACCTGTAACTAAACTGTAAGATAGCATCCTCACTTCTCAGATTTGCACAGACCCCTCGGTCGTCAGCTCCTGCGTGAGGGCCGCTGCCAATCTGTCCCCTGGACCCACACAGCCTTGCCCTGTGCAGCGAGAACGCCCCTTTCAAGTGGCTGCTCGGGAGTGCGGTCCCCAGGCGCTCTGTCCCGGGCCGCCCTGAACTCCTGCAGCGGCCCCACTTCAAAGCTTTTCCTCTAAAGTCAGGCTCAGCGGGACAGAAAGAGCATCCTCAGAGCCCCCGGCTGCGTCTGAGCCTTGCAGTGGCTACACCAACGCTCTTGCTTCCCGGGCCCCTCTGGGGTTGCAGCCCCGCCCTGCTCCTGTTGACTTTAGGAACCGTCCTGAGCAGAGCTGGTTCAAGTTGGAGTGCCGTGGCGTCTGTCCTCCTAACAGCAGCCCCTTCTCTGCGCCTGGGATTAATTGCTCTCGACAACACGCTAGGGCACAGTAGGACCGAGAGGCTTGGATGCCTTGTCAGCACTGAATTCCTGGGAGGGAGACTCCAGGTTGCTAGGAGATGAGAGTGACAACAGGGCTGTCCGTCAAGGGTCAGCAGGGCTGCACGCGCACCTTGGTCCCATTGCGGCCATGGCCTCCTGCAGTTCTGTGTGTACCTCCACTCCCTGCCCCCAGCACTCAGAGGCTCAGCGGCCCCCGGTCCTCCTGCCCAGCATCCCTGAGCGCCTCCCTGCAGGCCTGGGGCCCTGCCTGAGGGGCGCAGACCCCAGGACAGAGTGACCCAATGCAGATTTGGTTTCCCCTCGGCTTCTTGAGTGCAGTGTTCGGGGCCAGGGTTCAAGGGTCGCCCCTCATCTCTGCCTGGTTCCCAGCCACTGGGCACCGAGAGTGTGCCCCACCCCCACCTCTGGGTGACCTGGTCACATATGTGGCAGATGAGTCAGGCATGTCCCCACCCCAGAGCAGGGAGGGGAGACCCCAGGGAGCTGGGGCAGTGGGAGGAGCTGTGGCCCAGGGGTGTCTCAGGGAGGGGCCCCAGTAGGGGACAAGGCCCGGCAGGTCCCCACCTGCATGTTGTCACCCACAGGTCGCGCAGCTGCCTCTGTTTGTCAGCGACGGCAAATGGCACCACATCTGCATCACGTGGACCACGCGGGACGGCATGTGGGAGGCTTTCCAAGATGGGGAGAAGCTCGGCACCGGGGAGAACCTGGCCCCCTGGCACCCCATCAAGCCGGGGGGTGTCCTGATCCTTGGGCAGGAGCAGGTGGGCACCACGAGGAAGGACCGGGCTGTAGACCTCCTCCTCGCCCTCGCTCTCAGACCCGACAGTCTGCTCGGGTGGGCAAGGTCCCCGATGCTGTGGCTCATGCTGTTCTGTGGCCCAAGGGGCTGGGGGTGGGTGTGAGGGTGTGGGACAGCCCCTCCCGGGTCCTCCTGAGTCCCTGTGGGCATCTGGCCTTGGCTGGGGCCTTCTCGCCTAGGGCGACAGCCCTGGAACCCAGCAGGGGCACTGAGGAGATGGCGGCTGCTGGGGTCCGAGGGGCTCGGTCTGCAGGAAAGGTGGGTGGGCAGGCAGAGAGAGCGCGGAGCAGAGAAGCGGGGCTGACTCCAGACACTTGCGCCCAGGGGGGTGGGGTGGGGCTGGGGGCCGGCCGTCCAGTCTGGGCAGAGGAGCTGCTGGTCAGGCTGTGCTTGGTGACCGGCCCCAGGTGCTCGGGAGCGTGGAGCCAGTCTGAGGCCAGGGTGGGACTCTGGCCAAGCCTCCTGCCTCCTGGCCTCAGTTTCCCCTGTGTGAATGTGATTAGAGTAAAGCTGTCTTCAGCGGTCAAGGGTCAGGGTTTGGGGGGGGGGCTCAGGAAAGTCCTCGTGGTCCCCCCGCCCCCTCCTGGGTGCCTGTGAACCTGCCCTGATGCGGCTTTTCCGTCCTCATTCCCAGGACACCGTGGGGGGCAGGTTCGATGCCACGCAGGCGTTCGTGGGGGAGCTCAGCCAGTTCAACATATGGGACCGCGTCCTCCGAGCTCAGGAAATCATCAACATCGCCAACTGCTCCACTAACATGCCGGGCAACATCATCCCGTGGGTGGACACCAACGTGGACGTGTTCGGGGGGGCCTCCAAGTGGCCCGTGGAGAGCTGCGAGGAGCGACTGCTCGACTTGTAGCCGCCTCCCCCTCTGTGCCGGACGGACGGAGGCGCGGGGACCACTCGCTCTCCCGGTTGAACTGCGTGGAACCTCTTGCCAGCCTGGGCGGGGCCCCACGAGCACGGAGCCTCTGTGGCACTTTGTGGCCAGCTCCTTCCCCAGGCTTCCCTGTTTCGGGGGCCGGTGCCAGGAAGCCCTGAGCCACAGCAGGTGAATGTCACTTCCTGCTGTGAGAAGGCCGGAGGTCCTTACGTTCCTGTTTCAGACCCTGCCCCAGTAAATGCTCCTGCAGGATCCCCCCGCCTGTCCTCTCGTGTCCCTTGCGTCCCCTGTGCACACCTCCGTCTGTCCCCGTGAGTGGCTGCAGCCGGCCCGCTGGAGTAGCCGTGTCCCGTGTATGCTGTCTGTCCCTGCTGTCGGCTGAGCACGCAGCGACACAGCCGCCCGATCTGCAGAAGGGCCCTTCCCCTGTGCTCTGTGCATCGCGACCGACCCTGTCGGGGGAACTGGAGCTGCCGGAGCCCCCGGACCAAGCCCTGCCCGCCGGGGAGCTCGCAGCCGCCCCTGCCGCCCCCTCCCCTCTGACCTCTCTCCCTGCACTGTGCTTTGACTGAATCATCGCTAGGTATGACTCCGAGAGGCCTGTCTCTCATCTGGTGCCAAAAGTTTCGTTGCAGCTTTTCCAGCCATTCCATGGGGTTCCGGGGACTGATGCTTTCCCAGCAGAAAGGCCCCCATTCTGGTGTTCACCCACTGTGAGGAGTGTGCTAGTTTTTAATCCACATTGATTCCTGTGAGCATTTGACTCTCCCCATCAGGTACATCCCACAGAACCTTCTAGAAAAAGGAGGTCGTTGACTGATGCTCGCTTAGTGACTCCAGGCTGCGTATCGGACAGCGGTGGTCGCTTAAAGACAAAGTGATTATGCGGGGGAGATTTCTAAAGCTAAATATTATATATTTTATTTTTCATACATGTTTGAGGTGCGAATCTGTGGGAATTCCATTTGTAGGATCAAAGCGACGTGTCCATCTTGACATTGTGTGCCGCGCAAACTCTTCTGACGGTGGAGTTTTGATTAAAGTGCACTGGAAGATGCTTCGGTGTGTATTTTCCCCGGGGCTGGGGCGGGCAGCCAGAGGATGGCTGTTCGGGCTTGCCGGGGCCTTACCGCAGCAGGCCTGTGTCCTGTGGACTTGGGGAGCTGTGGATACCTGGGGGAGGAGGCGGCCCCATTGCTCCTCGAGACCAGGCCCTGGCTGTGGCGTCCAGCAGGCCCGGTGTCCCCAGCGGCTTCCAGGTGCCGTGCCATCTCAGCACCTGCTCCGTGCAGGCGCTCTTCACACACAATCCCATTTAATCCCCCTGACAACCGCCTGAAGGAGCGAATCCCAATTTACAGAGCCGTTAGAGCTGGTTTGGGATCTCATGACTGATCGAGGGCAGAGCCAGGATCAAAGCCGGCCTGCGGCTTAGAATGTTCCATCCTTCCTGCTGCTTGCTTCCGGTCACTCCGGGGGGCCTCGTGCTGCCGTGCCCTCCCAGAGCCACCTCTGTGCCTCCCGGCTGGCCGGTGTAATAGCCCCACCACCTCTGTGAAGTTGGGTACCCTGCTCCCACTCCACCAGCACTTTCCGTTGTCCCTATACCTTTATCCTGGCAGCTGCGCGATCTGACGCTGTGTGCCCATCCCAAGTAGCAATATCAGTTTCCATTACCGTAGGGGCTGAAGTTGTGTCCTGGGACCCTCGGCACTGAGGCTGCCATGGAGCTGAGCTTGGGGGTCCCGGTGGTTCCTGGAGTCCATCACCAGTTGTGAATTACGGCTTGGCAGGGCTTGGAGCATCATTAGTGCAGGGCAGGACATGAAATTAGGTCGGAATCCCTGCTCTGGGGCTTTGGGGTTTGAGTGCTGAGAGCGGTAGAGGGCGGTTCCCCTTCGTGGTGAGAACGCTGGCTCTCCCCTGTGCCCTGGAAAGGTGCCAAGCACTTCTATTTTACACGTGTGCCAGGGGCCAGCTTGACCTGATCCCTCGGGACCACCTGGTCCAGGAACACGTTTGCATCAGGGCCTCTGTTGAGTTGGACAAGGTGCTGTCAGTGGTTGGAGGCTCTTGCTGAGCTGACCTGCCATTGATAGACAGAATCCTCCTGTTTTCATGGCCCTTTCTGACATAAAAGCAGAGGCAAGAAGCACTCGGGTAATCCAGCGAGGTCTTTGTGCCCCGAGTCTCCCATCTAAAGGATATCCATGGCCTCCCCCCAGCAGGACCCTCACGCGTTGCTTGAGGCTGGAAAGTACCTTGGTAGTGAATTGGGTTCTAGAAGGGTGTCCTGGTTGATGAAATATTCTGGTTGGTTAAGGGTTGTCATGGAAACGGGAGCTGAGTGATCAATGATTAATGAATTGAAAAAGTGATAAAATGATGCAACTAGAACAGAGGCAGCATGGGTCCAGGTCTCTCCTGATGGGGCAGACAGACTCGAGGGCTCTGACACCAGCTCTCCTTGTATGGAAGGTTCTGGAAAGAAAGTGCGTCTTCCTGTTGACCACAGGTATTGCCATTTTTCTATCAAGTATTTGGGCAACTACTGTGTGTTAGTCACTGTTCTAGATATTACAGGTATGCAGTGAATTAGCAGAGTCATGTTGTCTTTCTTTTTAAAGATTTATTATTTGAAAGTCAGCCCCCATATCTCTGTCTCTCTCTTTCTCTCCCCCCTCTAATCTCTCTTTAACACACACCCACAATCTTGCACCCACTGGTTCACTCCCCAGTGGCTGCAATAGCTGAGCCAGGCTGAAGCCAGGAGTTGAGAACCCCATCTGGTCTTGGGTGTGGGTGGCTTGAATTCAAGTACTCGAGCCATCACGCACTGCTTTCCAGGCACGTTCACAGGAGCTGGATCAGAAGCAGAGTAGCCAGAGCTCGAACAGTGCCAGCATCTCAGGTTTAACCCACTGCACCACAATGCCCACCCCCAGCAGAGTCTCCTTATAAATCCAGGTTAGTTCCAGTGGAGAGTGCTGGGGGAAAAGCAAGTGTGTGAGCAGTAAAAGTCCTGGTGATGCGGTAGGGCATTAATGGGGAACTACTTCCTGGGGTCACATGTAAGCTGCACCTGAGTGAAGAGAAGGGGTTGACCTTGGGAGGAACATCTCAGGCAGAGGGGACAGCTGACAGGAGGGCCCTCAGGAGGGCGGAGCTTGGAAACTTGCCAAGGAGCCGCAGCCAGGGTGGCTAGGTTCACTGGGGAGCAGGGAGAGAGACATCACCCAGGGCTCGAGTTCCAGTCTTGTTCAAGATGAAGTGAGAAGACTGGAGGTTTTACGCAGGAGTGTGGTGGTTTGATGAGTAGTCCTGGGGCATGGGGAGTGAACCTGAGAGGGTGGTCCGGCGGAGGGGTGGTGATGGCTTGGATGGGGGCAGTAGCAGAGCAGGCAGAAGTCGGAGGACCCAGGAGATACTTGGACGAAGAGTTGTCAGGACCTGTGGATATTTAGGATTTGGGCTAGAACAATCACGTATGAGTGTTAGATCTTAAAAGCTTAACAAACCCCAAACACCATACCCTGAGACAACCACACCCACACACGTCCTAATCAAACCGTCAGAAGCTCAAAACCAAGTCTGAAAGTGGTGCGGGAGCAGCGGCAGAGGTAACTATACGGGGAATTATAAGAGACACTAGGAATGTAATTGGTGTTTATAGCTCTTTCCTTCTCCCATCTGATCAAAAAGACAAGTGCATAAAGCAATAATAATGCATTTGCATTGATGGGCATAAAGGTATGGAGATGTCATTTGTATGACAATAGCAAGAGAGGGAGAGGATGAAGCTATGCAAAAGCAGTTTTTGCTTTTTGGCTTGAATGTGTCATGGCTCTGGTTTGATTCCTACTGGGGTTTGATTCATGCCAATGCCTCCTCCCTTGGGAGGTTGTTCTCATTGGACAAACTGCCCCACAAGGCAGCGATCAGAAGGGTGGACAGATCCAAAGAGGCAACCGGCCTGGGTGGAGTGGGCTACAGGGGTGTTGGAAAAGTAGGATCTGGGAAAAGACACTGTAGCCCGTATCTAGGAGAAAGACAGGAAGTGCCACCCCACCTGGCACTGCATTGTGGGGAGGAGCTTTGGGAGTCACATGATGTGACCCGCACAACCAAATGCTTCCTCTGCCAAGCCTCCATCCCTGTGCTTACATCTGCTTGACTGTGTGGACTGTGCCACACACCCAGTGCCCTGTCTAAAAACACAGGCTGCAGCGAAAGTTCCCAACCCCGCCGACTTGCTAAGAGACCACCTCAGTCTTTGAACCTGCATTGTGATTTTTAAAGAATTATTGTTGTGGAGAGGCAGAGAGACAGACAGACGGAGCTCCCACTGCTGGCTTATTCCTCAAATGCCACCCACTGTTGGAGCTGGGCCGGGCCAAAGCTGTGAGCCTGGAACTCAACCAGGGTCTCCCCTGTGGGTGACAGCGACTGGGGCCTGGGGCCTGCATTAACAGGGAGCGGGAGTCGAGAGCTGGAGCCAAGATGCAAACCAAGGCACCAGATGCGGGACACAGGCAACTTAGCCACGAAGTCATCTGCCTGCCCCTTTCATACGTTTGTACAGGGTGTCTAAACTAGTTTGTCATGGTTATAAAACTATTAAGCAAACAATTCACATTTGTATTTTTTTTTGGACAGGCAGAGTTAGACAGTGAGAGAGACAGAGAGAAAGGTCTTCTTTCCGTTGGTTCACCCCCCAAATGGCCACTACGGCTGGCACGCTGTGTCGATCCGAAGCCAGGAGCCAGGTGCTTCTTCCTAGTCTCCCATGCAGGTGCAGGGCCCAAGCACTTGGGCCATCTTCCACTGCCCTCCCAGGCCACAGCAGAGAACTGGCCTGGAAGAGGAGCAACCGGGACAGAATCTGGCACCCAGACCAGGACTAGAACCTGGGGTGCCGGCGCCACAGGCAGAGGATTAGCCTACTAAGCTGTGGCGCCGGCTCAATCACATACAAATACACATTTGTATTTGATTTCTATTATATACTTCTCTGCCTAAGGTTTTTTTTTTTTTTCCTCTCAATTCATTCTTTTTAAAAAAACAATTGTTGGAGAAAAGAAGTGTAGGGGGAGCAAAATTTTTAGTACTCCTTTGGTAGTAAACTGAGCTAGGTTGTTGTAAATTAAGATGTTAAGTGTACTGCCCATCCACCCATTAAGAAAATGCCTCAAAAATGCCTTAAAAAACAACAAATGAATTAAAATATCACCACAAAATACCCATTGAACACAAAAGAAGGCAGTGATGGAGGAATAATGAGAAAATAAAACATGTAAGAAATACAGAAAATGAGTACCCAAATGTAAGCACAAGACCTCCTTTTCCAGAAATTACACTAAATGTAAACGTATTAGACACTCCAATTCGAAGGCAGAGTTTGCAAGAGAAGATTTTTTTAAATGATTCAATCATATACTGTCTACAAGAGGCTGGAGTGGCTGTGCTAACACCAGACAAAATGTAGTTTGGAGACAAAAAGCTTAACATTGCGGGTGCTGGGAAAGACAATAGCTCTCTCTTTGACAGTGTGAAAGATGGATGGCCTTTAGTTATTGAATAATGCTTGAGAATTTAACCAAATTTGCAACTTTGGTCCTTGCACCCTGCACAGAACAGTGGCCTGTCCCTTTGCTGTGAACTCCTTTGTGAATGGATGATGGATTTCTTTTTTTTTTTTTTGACAGGCAGAGTGGACAGTGAGAGAGAGAGAGAGAGAAAGGTCTTCCTTTGCCGTTGGTTCACTCTCCAATGGCTGCCGCGGCCAGCGCGCTGCGGCCGGCGCACCGCGCTCATCCGATGGCAGGAGCCAGGTGCTAGGTGCTTTTTCATGGTCTCCCACGGGGTGCAGGGCCCAAGCACTTGGGCCATCCTCCACTGCACTCCCGGGCCACTGCAGAGGGCTGGCCTGGAAGAGGGGCAACCGGGACAGAATCCGGCGCCCCAACCGGGACTAGAATCCGGTGTGCCGGCGCCGCAAGGCGGAGGATTAGCCTGTTGAGCCACGGCGCCAGCTGGATGATGAATTTCATTGGAGGAGGGTGGCATCGGGGGTGGCGTCATACCCGTGCTCCTGGAGAAAACCAGGTGCCTGCAAAGACGGTGAGCAGTGGCGAGGTTGTGGAGGTACCCGGAGAGCCAGGTGGAGGTGCAGAGTGGTCCCACAAGGTGAAGGCAGACTCCACCTGACGGACTATGGAAACAGGCACTGAGCAGAACAGGAAAGAACACACTAATCAGATCTCTAATAGCAAAATGTTGAGCAGGTGCTAATTTCAAGTTTCCATACTCCGGCGTGGAAGCCCTGATGGGTGGAGTCGCACCTTTGAGGTAGCAAAGCCACCGTGAGGGGCCATTCATTGTTCCCAAGCTGAAGAACAGGCCAACTCAGGATGTGAACTGAGAAGCCGTGGGGGTAACCAGCGCTTCACTACACAGGTCTTGGATACTGGATTTCAATCCTTGACGTCCTATTCTAATTTACAGTGGGTTGCATTAAACTCTCTGCCTGGGGGAAGGTCTGTAGGTCCCATTTTTTTTCCAAGCCGAAGTGTAATTTCCAAAGACAATTTCATGTTAAGGTATTCATCACCGGGGGCCGCACGTCCATGCCCAGTCTGAGCTATTGTAGGCCGATGGGCACTTGACTTTTGGGAATTCAGGCCCGTCAATCATTTGAACGGCTACGGTGCATGGCTGCCTCGGCCCTGATGGCTCACAGAGCAGCCCGTTGGCTGAGCCAGGACACAGCATCGGCGTGACTGTTAACAGGGATTTCAACACAGGAAGGAAGTTTGTCAAGGCCAGGATCGTGCCTCGCCTGTCAGAAGACTTTGGCTTTGACAGGCTGCTGGATTTCCACTGTTTTCTCACAGAAGCACAAGGCAAATTTGCCAGGCTGTTTGACTCCCCTCGACAAAGCAGCCCTGCTCTCTGTCGTTGTCAGTGCAAATATTCACACACACATTTTAAAACCTTGTTCAAGCAGAAATAAACCACAGAAGGCTGCCAATGGGCAGTAGGTGGAGGTTGCCTTGTCACTCACCACCATGTACACATGGCCCTGTCCTGGGGGGGGGGGTGGCACACGCAGACCCTGGCTCTCTGTGCTTGTGGGGGCAGCATAGATGCCAGAGTCTCAGCTTAAGACTCGGGTCTTGCAAGAAACATCGCACGTTTTTTCTTTCAAAGAGTATTTCATGCTGAGACATCCTGGATGCCAGTGACAAGGACGCTGAAATGCACAGTTGAAATAAAGATCATAAATGAGCATTTGTGTTCAGGGCAATGCGCATTATCTTAACATTCCATTTTCCATGAACTTTTTAACTGTTTTTATTTTCCTTACTTTTTTTTTTTAATTTGAGAGGTAGAGTTATAGACAGTGAGAGGTAGAGAGAGAGAGAAAGGTCTTCCTTCCGTTGGTTCACCCCACAAATGGCCAGGAGTCAGGCGCTTCCTCCTGGTCTCCCACATGGGTGCAGGGGCCCGAACACTTGGGCCATCCTCTGTTGCCATTCCAGGCCACAGCAGAGAGCTGGACTGGAAGAGGAGCAACCGGGAGTAGAACCTGGTACCCATATGGGATGCTGGCACCACAGGCGGAGGATTAACCAAGTGAGTCACGGCGCTGGCCCCCTTTTGTTTACTTTTAATTAGTTTTTAACTGATTCAATGTTGTTTGTAGATTTCCATTAATTTTTAAAGTAATTGTATATTTATTCTATGTCTATTGTGCACCAGGTACCATTCTAGGTATTTGGTTGGCAGCAAGAGAAAAATATTACAGTCTTGTGGAGATTTTTTAATATTCTGGGAGGAGGAGACTGACAATAGCATTAGACAGTTGAGTGAATAAGTTACATGACAGAACCTTAAAAAGTTTGTCGAAAATGGAATTAAAAGCAAAATTTATTTTGGTGCAAAAAATTTTGGAAGCTATACATAGTTTTTTTTTTTTTAAGATTTATTTATTTTACTTGAAAGTCACAGTTAAACAGAGAGAGAAGGAGATGGAGAGAGAGGGACAGAGAGGTCTTCCATCTGCTGGTTCACTCCCCAGATGGCCTCAACGGCCAGAGCTGAGCCAGTCCAAAGCCAGGAGCCAGGAGCTTCTTCCAGGTCTCCCACATGGGTGCAGGGGCCCAAAGACTTGAGCCATCTTCTACTGCTTTCCCAGGCCATACCAGAGAGCTGGATCAGAATTGGAGCAGTCAGGACTTGAACTGGCGCCCATATGGGATGCCGGCACTGCAGATGGTAGCTTTACCCACTATGCCACAACACCAGTTCCAATTTTTTAATAATAAAGTTTTCATGAATTTTTTAATATCCCTCGTATCTATGGATTTAAAAAAAAATTTAGACCAAAGTAAGCATAATTGTTAAATCCCATTTGCCACAAGCTCTTTGAGGTACACTCCTGTATTTCATTAGGAGTTGATAAGTGCTCTGGGAAAGGGGGGTTAGGAATGTGGTTGTGGGCAGTGGGCAAGGGAGGAGGTGACACTGAAAAGTTGGTGTTTGAGCTGAGGAGGTGAGAGACTCGGTCTTTTGGCTGTTTGTTGCACAGTCTGTGGAGTTCTGTGACCTGCTTTGGTGCTCAGTATTGTGTGTGAGTGTGCCCCCCCCCCCACTGCTGCGGGTGGCTGTCATCTGTGCATTCACACGGCTCTACAGCCTTTCTTTAACGTGCGTACCACACCTGTCTGTGCATCCTCCCGCTGATGTTGCACGGGGTTGGATGCTGTTGGTTGGCACGTGTCTGTGTGCTCGTGCAATCTGTGTGCCCGGTGCCTAGGAGGGAAGAGCTGGGATGAAAGGTATGAGCATCTTCACATTTATAAGATATTAGGGGTTGAGTTATGTCCTCTCCTTCCTACTCCCACCACCAAAAGATGTGGACGCCCTAAGCCGCGATACCTGTGACTATGAACTTATTCGGAAATTTTGTGTTTGCAGGCGATCTAATCAAGATACAGTCACCAGGGTAAAGCCTAATGCACTGTGACTGAGGTCCCCATCAAAGGGGGGGGGGGATTTGCACCCAGACAGGCATGCGTAGAGCAGAGGATGCTGTAAGGAGGAGGGGAGACCTCCAGTTACAGCCACGGAGCGCCCCGAGGCTCCCAGAAGCCAGAAGCACCCTGATTTCAGACTTCCGGCTCCCAGACCTGTGAGACAAGAGATGGTGATGTCCATGCCACTGGGCTTTGGTCTGTTGTTGCAGTAGCCCTAGCAAACTAGCGCAGGAAGCCGCAGCAGCCAGTGTTCCGAGGAGGCTGTGCTGGATTCTTTTGCTGGCAAGAGTGAGCCCTCCTCGCTCCACATCCTCACCAGTGCTTGGCTTGTTCAGGCTTGTAATATTTCTGCCGGTGTGGTGGGAATAGAATAAATTTAATTTGCCTGTACGTCGCAGTTCCCTGCTCACGGATGTGGTGGAGCAGCTTCTCACACGTTGGTAGACATTTGTGTCTCCTTTCCAGGAGAGGACTCTGTGTTTCACCCTTAGGTTACATGCTTTTCCCTTATTTATTTTTTTTTAATATTTATTTATTTGAAAGGCAGAGTTACAGAGAGGCAAAGGCAAAGAGAGAGAGAGAGAGAGAGGCAGAGACAGAGAAGTCTTCTATCCACTGGTTTACTCCCCAGATGGCTACAATGGCTGGGATTGTGCCGATCTGAAGCCAGGAGCCAGGAGCTTCTTCAGGGTCTCCCACGTGGGTGCAGGGGCCCAAGCACTTAAGTCATCTTAAAGAGAGCTGGATTGGAAGCGGAGCAGCCAGGACTCGAACCGGCGCCCATATGGGATGCCAGCACTGCAGGTGGTGGCTTTACCTGCTACGCCACAGTGCCAGCCCCGCTTTTCTCCTATTGATTTCAGGACTTCTTTGGGTTCTAGAAACCTGTCCTTTGCCAGTTAGGTGTGTTGTAAGTTGCTTCCAGTCCACAGACTTCCTCTTTCAGGTACTAGGTGCATAAATATTTCAGATTGTTTCGTCTTTGTGACGAGCTGATGCTTTCATCATCATGAAATGCCCTCTTTATCTGCTTTGAAGTGAATCTACTTTGATGTAAATATAGCCACTGCAGCTTCATTTTGATTAGGATTATATGGTATGTCTCTTCCCTCCCTTTTACTTTTAAATTGTGTTTTTTTTTTTTTTAAATATGGATAGTGTATCTATCATAGGCAACTGGAGTTGGGTGTCTCTTATACAATGTGACAAACTCTGCCTGTAACTTGGGGAATTTTAAACCATTTACATTTATTGTGGCTACTGATCACTGGCTCTGGACAGTGTGGTGATGAGGTACACTCAGTCTTTCGACCTTTGTTCAAGGCTGGGCCAGGGCTGTGGCTGGGTGTGGAGCTGAGGTCAGCCTGCTGATGGGGGCTGCGGCCTGGCCAGCAGGGCAGGGGAGGTCTGGCCAAGAGCTGTGAGGACCAAGGCCTACCAGTGGCCAGCTGCCCCATGGAGCAGGCCTGGATCCCAACAGCCCCTTCCCTACACGTCCTCGGTAGCTTCCAGCCTGGGGCTAAGTCCTCAGCTGTAACATGTCCACTGTCTTCCACTCTATGCGTGCCCCTCTGTCCAGGGACCACGCAGTGACCAAGCTGTCCAGAGCGAGGGCTCAGGTCAATGGGCCTGACTAGGAGGGACCCTCGGCTGTCACGTTCCACGAGGCCCGTGGAGCCCCCGCCCATTCTGAGCCGATCCCATGTGGTGAGCAGCTCCCTTTCCCGCAGGCCGGCTGCTGCCCAGGACCCAGCAAGCTTGGTTGCTGTAGATACAGTCCTTGTTGTCCCAGGACATCCCTTCCATGAGAAGCCAGGGCCTCTGGAGGGGGGCAGGTGTGGCCTGGGCCAGGAGGGTGTCTCAGCCTTTGTGGGATTGCTGTGGTCTGGGCTTGGGGCAGGTTTCGTGTGGGCAGCAGAGCTCCACCCCCTGCTGGGTCTCAGAGCCTGAGCTGCTCCTCAGGGACCTCAGAAAGATGCTTCTGCCCTGGGGACCTCTCCTGGTAGCTCCACCTCCTGTTCTATTTTAGGACCTCCCAGTGCAGCAAACTGGAAAATGGAACAAACAAATCTGTGTGCATCTCCAGTAGAGAGGAGGAACATGGAGACCTTCTCGGTGGGGATGTTCAGGCTCGCTCCCAGCCGGGCAGAGCTCAGAGATCATGCCTGTTAACAGGAGGGGGAACCGAGGCCCCAGGCTCCCCAAGAAGCGGGGGCTCCAGCCCAGCTCTCCCGGTGGAAGACTGCATGCTAAGTCCCATGCTAACTGCAGGCGGTCCTGTTCACCCCTGGAGAGGCAATTTTAAAATAAGTGCAGCATTTGGCCTATTTACAAATCAAGGTGTGCATGGGGACCGCTAACCTGGAAACCCGTGGTGATGAGGAGGTTGCCCTGCGGGGTTGGGCGGGGGGAGCGCACAGGGAGTGCTGAGACCCTCCCCACAGCCTGGGGCCTGCTGAGACCAGCTTGCAGATGCTGTGCCTGTGTCTGGCACACCTAGGGCCCTGACCCAGATTATGGCTGCGCTCTAAGCACCATTGTAGGAGGCATACTGTGGCCTGTTCATAACTGCTCAGCTGGACAGGGCAGGCCCTCATGGCCGGGATTAAGTGACCAGATATGGGCCCGGTGGCACTTGCTGTGTGGCCTTGGGCGAACCACTTCCCCTCTCTGGGCTGCCTGGAATGTGGCTTGGAGCTCTCGACGTGTTTTTATCCTAGAACCCAGCCAGGGTGGGGTTGCAGCAGCCCCTCGTGAGGAACTCACGTTAGCCACACGAGGTCCCGGGGAAGGCAAACTGCTTCGTTATTCCCATTTCTCAAATGCAGAAACTGAGGCTCAGGCAAGAGCAAGGACTTGTCTGAGCTGGCCTGGATGATGAGGGCAGAGGACCTGGGTGTTTCATGCAGAGAGCCCTGGGAGCCTGGGGCCCCAGGTGGGGCACCTACCCGTTCCCCGCCACTGGCACGGGCCGGGAGAGGGCTTGTCACTGGAGGCATCTGAGTGACCCTGGGTGCCCAGGGACAGCCCGGCCATCCACAGGCCTCCCTATCGCTTCCTTGGCTTTCCTCCTCCCCCCAAATCTGCTCTTTCTCCTTCGGCAAATATTTGCTGTTTCTTTCCAGCAGCTGCCATGGTTACAGGCATCCCGGGAGCTGGGGGTCCAAGTTGGACTTTAAACCTCTTTAAAATTCAAGACCAGAGTAAACAGCTGCTTTGCAGTACCCTAGTCCTGCAGGTGACAGCATCCCATCGCCCGGGGTTTAGGGTGGTGGCTCCAGGGTTCCCCAGACTCCACAGCCCTGGGGATATGGGAAGAAGAGCTGGGACCCCTGCCCATGCAGAGCCCTGGGGTGGTGGGGTCCCAGGGACCCTGGCTCCAATGACCCAGTTTGCTCATGGACAGCGGGCTTTGCAGCGGCAGCATCTGGGGACGACTTCTTGCTGGCAGAGTCTCTGGCACGTGGCGAGAGACGGAGGACACGTCTGTGTCTGTCTGCTCTCGCTCCCTCCGAGTCACAGGGGCTCCATCCGATGGCTTGAGCTAAGCATACTCCGTTCCCAAGGCTCCACCACTGAACACCAGAGCCGATGGAGAGTCCCCTCTCTTCGTCCTCACGACGGGGACCAGATCTCCAAGCCCTGTGAGCGGGTGGGAAGCCCACGGGCTGGCGAGGGCGCCTCGCGTGACTCCCAGCAGCCGTTTCCTGCCTGGTGGAGCTGCTACAAGGGCTGGAGCCATGAGGAGCCACGGAACCCACAGCTCGAGAACAGGCAGGGACCGTGCACGGTCAGTGCCGCACCGCAGGGAGCGGGGAGTCAGGCGCGGGATGCGAGTCGGGACAGCAGAGGGCTTGGAAGCCACCCTGCCTCGCCCTGGAGCCCTCGGGGCTGCCTTGCAGAGCCGTGGACACCCCCGTCCCGTGCAGCTCCGCCTGGTTTCCCCGCGGCTGCTCTGAGTACGTGCCGAGCCGCAGGCAGCAGGCTCCCTTCCCCGGCCTCTCGTCACTCGCGGTGTTCCCATAGCTCTGTTCAGCCACTCCAGGCTGATGAATGAATTCTGAAATCCCCCAAAGCTCGGAGACTGCAGACAGCTGGGAGCGAGGCTTCCCCACGCGCCTGCTCTGGCCTATCCCCGCCGGGATCCCCTCAAGCCACACCGCCCGGAGAGCCCCCTCCCCGCCCCCACCCCTCCTCCCCCTGCTTGCTGTATCCAACATGCAGACCACTGTCCACCATCATATCGTGTGTTTTCTGGCTGGCTGTGGGAGGGGATGCTTTGGACCAACAGAGACCCCGTCTGTCCCGTGCCCCTGAACCCAGCCGGGGTCCAGGGCCAGAAGGTTCTCACATCAGTAGAACAGACAGTAGTGCCTGCCTCTGCATGGCCAAGGAGAGGACCCTGGAAGGGTGCTAAGTGCAATTACGCCCCCCAGGACTGGGGCTGCGACTGAAGAAGTGAGTGGGGGAGGGGCAATGATGCCAGGACCAGGACAGCTAAGCCCTTGGCAGGCGGGGAGCCAGTGTCAGGCCAACTGAACAGCCGTTCTGTCTTAGCCTGTGCGAGCCTGGCCCCTAAGCCTCCTTCTCCCAGAGGCCTGGAGAGCGGGGACCAGTGGGCTTCTCTCCAGCTGCAGCTTCAGGCCCGGGCTCGCTCCTTCTACCCACAAGCGAGTCCTCCCAGCGCTGTCTCGGTGGAGCTCAAGCGGGCCTGATACTCCCAGTCAGCCCCAGATGCAGGCTCTGCACTGGAGCAGGGGAGAAGGGGGCTGTGCCAAATATTAAATTCCAATTAGCCAGAAGCAAAGGGAGACCTGAGACAGACACCAGCCCGACTGGAATGTAAATCATGTTTTCCGCATTCTCAGGGAAATTTTCCTGTCTTTGAGCCCCGCTGCATTCTGGGGCTCTTGTTTCGGGGCGGGGACGGGGGTGGGTGAGCAGAGAGAACGGAGGGGCTCCCTGTGCCGGCCTGGGCACAGTTGCCAGCTGTGCGATTGCTAAGTGCCTGCTGTGTCCTGGGTGGGGCGGGAAATGTCACAGGAAGCGTCCCAAGACGCTAGCCCCTGCTCAGGCCAGGGCCCCGTGGACACTCCACCTGTCCTCAGAGCCTGGTGGGGTCCCCTCCTCCAGGAAGCATCCCTGACCACCGCCGGCATTCACAGAGCTGCAAACAGCGTGCGCTGGCCCTGGCACTTTGGTTTTTGTTTTCAGATGTATTGTAGCACAGTAGGTTAAACCTCTGCCTCAGTGCTGGCAACCCATATGGGTGCCGGTTGGAGTCCAGACTGCTCCTCTTCTGATCCAGCTCTCTGCTAATGCACGTAGAAGCGCCAGAAAGCAGTAGAAGATGGCCCAAGTGCTTGGGCCCCTGCACCCACATGGGAAACCCAGAAGAAGCTCCTGGCTCCTGGCTTCAGAACAGCCCAGCTCACAACAGCCATTTGGGGAGTGAACCAGCGGGTAGAAGACTTCTCTCTCTCTGCCTCTGCCTCTCTGTAACTCTGCCTCTCAAATAAATAAATAAATAAGTCCTTAAGAAATAAATAAAAATATTTTATTTATTTGAAAGGCAGAGTGACATAGACACAGGGAGAGACAGAGAGGGAGAGACTGGTGAAGTCCTCAAATGCTTCCACCAGCCACGTCTGGGCGAGGTCGAAGCCAGGATCCAGGAACTCCATCCTGGTCTCCCACATGGGTGCAGGAGTCCAAGCACTGGGGCCTTCATCCCCTGTTTTCTTAGGTGCATTAGCAGGGAGCCGGATAGGAAGTGGAGACCCTGAGACTGGAACCAGCACTCTGATAGGGGGCGCTGGCTTCACCTGCTGCACCACAGCGCAGGCCCTTTAAATTTTGATCATTCCCCCTCCCCAGGGTTGGGCAGGGGCCCCAAAGCCGCACCAGCCCGCAGGGGTGGGCTCTAGCTGGTCTCAGCTGGCTGGGTAACTGGAACATAGCAGCTGAATGGCATTTCCTCCAACTCCCAGCACCTCCGGCCAGACTGCCTTTGGGGCCGTGGTGAACCAGGTAAGATGGCCACTGGGAAGGCCCCCATCCAAGCTGCCTCGTGTCCTTCTGAGAGGAGGATCCTGGGACACAAACACACAGAGAGGGGACGCTGCCCAGGGAAGACGCAGGGAGAGGGCGGCCAAGGGACTGTGGGCATATAAATGCCCAGGGTTGAGGCTGGCACCCTGCTGTGGTGGCCACAGGATGGAGACGTCCTTCCCCTGGTCAGCGACTCAGGCCTTGAGGAACGGGTGTGTGACCCAGGGAGACAGGCAGAGCGCGCCAGGGCACACAGTTCCTGGCTGCTGTGGGGCTCCTTCTGGCTGTGTGCCGTGAGCAGGGGGCCAGGCCCCCGTGCGGGCAGCTGGCGAGTTCTGAGCCACCCTCGTGGGAGCCCTTTGTCATCGAGCGCTCCACCTCTTGTGGTGTGAGGTGTCCTGGCTCAGCTCCAAGGGTCATCAAAGGACAGAACTCGTCCGACGCACACATAGACCCCGGGCCTCACCCCCAGGGACCTGCGGGGGCCTGGGAGGTGCGCTGCTCCACCTCGCAGTGTGTTATGAGCTGATGGCGGTAGGTGCTGCTTGGGGAGTCACTGCGGCTGCCCAGCCAGGTGCCCTCTTGGAATGGCCTTGGGGCTAAGAGCAGGAGCCCAGGGAAGAGTCAGCTCTGGGTGAGTCTCAGCTCTGCCCCGCCTGCTCTGGCTCCACGGGGGTTTCCCAGCATGCATGGCTCACTTTCCCAGGATGCCTGGCTTCTCCTTCCCAGCATGCGTGGCCTTGGGATGAGCCCGTGCTCCATCCTTTCTCTGCCCAGCAGCCGGGCCATCTCTAAAGCCCGGATCTGGCCCTTCCCCTGCCTGTTGGAGGGGTTTTTCATCCTCAGCGGGGGCTCTAGACCCTGTGTGGACAGGCAGTGCCCTGTCTGCCCTGGTCTCACTTTTGTTCTAGTTAAAGGCCAATCTCTTCCTTCTAAAAGCAGGGGAGGGCTGTTCTTTGCCTCCTAACCCAGTGGGCTTCTGTGGAGGACAGATTTCCAGTTCAAGGGAACACCAGAGACAGGGAAAGAGAAAGAGATGGCAGGTCCCCACTTGTCCCCGCTGAGGACGAATCAGCATGCGGGCGTGAGGAAGTCTGCAGAGTGCAGGGACAGAACGCCCAGAAGGATCAGAGAGAAAAGCTCCGGGAGCTCACTCAGGGCTTGGAATAATTCCTATTCCCAGGAGCGGGGCAAAATCCTCAACATTTGCAAGCATTAAGTAGAGGATTTAGAAGTGCCTTGAATCAGCAGCGGGGGAGAAATTAACTGTCAGTTAATGCCTCTCGGGTCCCAGGTAACAAGTCTCAAACTACAAGACCAAAAGATCAGATTGCTTCCAGGCTACTTACCAATGGCCCCAAACAAAACTCAGGACTGCCTACAGCAACGCAAAAGATCCAGAGCACCAGGTAAAATTCACAGTATCTGGCATTCGGTAAAAATTGTCCGGACATTCAAAGAAGCAGGAAAATGGAGCCAAGAATGAGGAGAAAAATGAATGCATTAACCTGAGCCAGAACTGCTAGAATTGTTTGGAAGGGACATACGAAGGTGCTTCAGAAAGTTTGTGGAAAAAGAATTTAAAGTAAGTTTGGTGGAAAGATTCTCAAAATCCATGCCTGGTTTTTTTCATAATACATATCTTCCCTGAACATTTTGAAGAATCCTTGTATTATGTAAGTTGGAGGAGAGACCGGGCTTGTTTATTGAGCATATGGAGGACTATGGAGGACATAGTTTTAAAAAGACCCAGACTGGGGGCCAGCGCTGTGGCATAGCGGGCTAAGCCTCTGCCTGCGGCGCCGGCACCCCATATGGGCGCCAGTTCATATCCCAGCTGCTCCACTCCTGATCCATCTCTCTGCTGTGGCCTGGGAAAGCAGTAGAGGATGGCCCAAACCACTTGGGCCCATGCACCTTCATGGGAGACCCCAAAAAAGCTCCTGGCTCCTGGCTTTGGCTCAGCTCTGGCCGTTGAAGCCATTTGGGGAGTGAACCAGCGGATGGAAGACTTTTTGTTGCTCCCTTTCTCTGTAACTCTACCTCATAAATAAATAAATAAAATCTTTTTTTAAATCCTGATTTTACTTCTAACAATAACAACTATAAAAAATTAGATGAAGTATTAATTTTATATCCAACAAAACTATCCTTTAGGTAGGAAGGGAAAAATAAAGGCATTCTCATATGAAGAAAAACAAAAAGAATATGTCACAAATAGACCTCCCCTTAACTGTTAGCTAATGGAAGCTATTGAAACAGACAGGAAATGACGGGAGAATCCTGGAGCACCAGGAAGCAAGAAGAATAGAAACATGGTAACATAAAATAGGTTGTCCTCCTCCGGTCTTTTGTAAATTTGATGTTTGAAACATAAGTTATACTGATACTCAAGATAGTGCATGGTGGTACAGCAGGTGAAGCCACTGCCTGGGGTACCAGTTTCCCACATGAGCATCGGCTCTAGTCCCGACTGCTCCTCTTCTGATCCAGCCCCCTGCTGGTGCACCTGGAAAGCAGCAGAGGACGGCCCAAGTGCTTGCCGTGCATGAAGGAGACCCAGAGGGAGTTCCAGGCCTCTGGCTTTCGTCTGGCTCAGCTCTGGCTGTTGTGGTCGTGTGAAGATTGAACCAGCAGATGGAAATTCTCTCTCTCTCTCTCTCTCTCTCTCTCTCTCTCTCTCTCTCTCTCTCTCTTTCCCCTTCTCTCCCTATAACTCTGCCTTCCAAATAAATTTTTAAAAAAGCATCTTAAAAAAGAGTGACATTTTAATTTAGAGATCTAAATGGAAATGAGCCCTTCACTCTTCCATCGAATGCCAGGAGACTGCAGTGAATCCCATCGTGGCAAACCCCCCCCCCCCAGCAACCTCCACGAACATTAGATACAGAGATACTCGGAAACACTGCCTGTGACTCAAGGCAGGCCACCCGGCAGCTCTTCAAACAACCCTGCAGGTCTGTGTGAGTGACGCGGCACTGAAGTCCGAGCAAGGTGGGGGACCGTGTGCCCAGTCCCTTGCAGGGCTCCTATATGGGTCAGCTCGGGCTCTCTGAGAACCAGCTGTCAACGCGTGAGATTAGACTGGATTTGATCTGCGAGAAGTATGCTGGGGGAAATACGCCCGTGAGGGCCGGGGTGGGAGGGAATGAGGAATTTAGGGGTCTTGACGGGTCCCCCAGGAGGGGCAGGGGCAGGGAGAAAGGCCAGGAGCGGACGGTGGAACAGTGGCCTCCCCGCGGGAGGCATCCAGGTCCTAATCCCTGATGCCTGCCAAGGAGCCCTCTTCTTTGCGGATGTAATTAAATTAAGGATCTTGAGATCATCCTGGATTTAGGGTGAGCCCTAAATTTAAAAAACAATATTTATTTATTTGAAAGACAGTGACAGAGAGAGAGGGGACAAGGCAGAGAAAGTGGCCTCCCATCTGCCCACTAACTCCCCAAATGGTTGTGATGGCCAGGGCTGCACCAGGCTGAAGCCAGGAGCCAGGAACTCCACCCCGGTCTCCCCACATGCGTGGCAGGGGTCCAGGTACTGGCGCCATCGCCTGCTGCTTTCCCGGGCGCATCGGCAGCTGGGGAGCAGCTGGGGCTGGAAGTGGCTCTTCAATATGGCATGACGGTGTTGTCGGCAGCCAGGGTGGGCTGGGATATAGCCATGAACTCCATCCAGGTCTCCCACGTGGGTGCAGGGGCCCAGGCACTTGGGCCATCTTCCACCGCTTTCCCAGGTGCATCAGCAGGGAGCTGGACAGGAAGTGGAACAGCCGGGACTCGAACCAACACTGATTTAGAGTCCCAGCATTGCTGGTGGCAGCCTAACCTGCTGAGACACATGGCCGGCTCCATTCCGAGAGCCTTCTGCAATACTGTCCTCTATGTGCTGTGTACCTGTCAATCACATCTCAGAAGCATGTGTTGGAGGCAGAGGGTGGGGGACAGCACTTCGTCAGGGAACTCGGTTCAAGGAGGGAGGTGGGACCAGGACTGAGCTGAGGCACACCGGGCACAGCTGCAGGTCCAGCGAAGCCCCAGCTGCCCTGGGGGACTCCGGAGAGGGTGGCCACCCAGGATGTCCCTTCTGAGCCTGAGACAGTCCACAGATGCAGGTGGCTGGGACGTACATAGCTTGGCTGAGACACAGTCCCTTGCCCTGGACTGCAGAGGTCCAGTTGAAATCAGTCTTGAGACTCTCACTCAGCTTGCTGGAACACAAGTCAGCTCACTCTACTTCTGGACCTTGAGGCTACAAATGTGAGGCCTGGAGCTGCTGCAGCCACGGTGCCATCATGAGGGGAACAGCCCGCGGCAAGAAAACCCCACTCCCCACTCAACCTCCTACACAACCCAGGTACAAATAACAGAAAACCCAGAGCCAGCACATGCAAACAAGAGAGATGTATCAGGGAGCCATCAGGATGGGTTTGATTCAGTGTGTGCCTAGCATCTTAATAGCACACACATGCACACAGATAGCATTGTGTTAGGGAGAAGCTAAACAGTGTGCTCTATGCAGGCAGAGGGTAGGGACCCTGGGGGGCGGGTCAGTCTTGGGTGACTCAGAGCTGGAAAGGCCCTGGGTGGTCTGGAGGCGAGAAGGCAAGGGGTAAGGTGGGAGCAGGCGGCGTTGTCCAGGGTGGCGGCTTCTGAGGTCTGGGTGCCCATGGCTAGGATCTCAGACTCCCTTCTGTCCTGGAAAGCTGCTAAAGGCTTGGTGGAGACAGGGCATCGCAGAGCTGGGTTTGACCCGGAGCCGCCTGGCTGCGGCGGGAGCAGGTGGTCGGGACCCCGGGGAGAAGGGAGGAGGCTTGAGTTGCTTGTTCTATTAATCCCGGAGGGACCTGGTGCGGGCCGGGCCGTGGAGGAGGTGGGAAGGGGTTGGGCTCTGCTGTGTTCTGAGCGTAGCGCTCACGGGGCTTCTGGCAGATTGGCCGTGGGTGCGAGAGGAGAAGAGGCAGGAGGTGACTCAGGGTTTGCCAAACCTGGGGGATGGTGACGCCCCCGTCTGCTGCGACAGAGCATGGGGACGAGTGGGCTCGGGGACGTGCTGGGGCCCGGGTTTGCCCCTTGGAGCCTGGGGCTGGGGAGGTCTCTGGAGGCACGAGGTGGCGGTGTGCCCAGGTTCACCGAGCAGCCTGGCTCGGGGGCGTGGTCGGGGTTGGGCGGGGGCAGGCGGCAGGCCCAATCTAAGCTGTAAAGTCATTGTGGAAGAGAGGGCGGGGCGCTGGGCCTGGCGACCCCGACCCCCAGGAGGGCGG
The DNA here is from genome assembly GCA_015711505.1 of Sylvilagus bachmani. NCBI lineage: Eukaryota > Metazoa > Chordata > Mammalia > Lagomorpha > Leporidae > Sylvilagus > Sylvilagus bachmani. The sequence continues at coordinate 4,411,420 of CM027397.1, forward strand.
TGCCGGCACAGGGCCTGGAAAAGAAGCCGGGAAGCGGGGAGGCCTCGCGCTCCCGCCGACCCTCAGAACAAGACTGGCCCAGGTGGAGTCGGTTGAGAGGAGCTCAGGCTGGCTCAGCCCCCAGCCAAAGGCCTGCTTCGTAGCTAAGACCCCTGCATTCCACTTCCGGGGGCCTGGGCTCAAGTCTCGGCTCCAGCCCCTGACTCCAGCAGATAGGAGCTCAGAGGTGGGACCTCAGGCAGGTGCCCCAACCATGCCTGCAGGGTAGGATGGAAGGGACAGAAGGCGGGGCTGCGGCGTTGGAGGGCGGGGCTGGGCCGGGCAGCAGGGGAGGGGTCACCGCCTGGCTCCGCCTTGGGGGAGGAGGGGCGGGGACTGTGCGCTGTGGCTCAGCTGCACCCATCTGGGGACGCTGCACCCTGCGCTCCTAACACAGGACACCGGGGAGAGCCTGAAGGCTAACCGCAGGTACATTTAATAGAAGTTATGTTGCAAATATTGCAGGGCTATACTTATACTACCAAATACGTGTCGTGTATCTGAATTCAGAATTATTTATTGGAGAGAGCGAGAGAGCAGCACCCATCTGCTTCGCTCTGCAGATACCCACGCTGGCCTGGACAGCTGGGAGCCAGGAACTTAACCCAGATCTCCCAGGGACGGGGCCGGCGCTCAGTCCCAGGGCTGCCTCCCTGGGCCTGTACTAGCGGGAAGCTGGAGTCAGGACCCAGCGCTGGGAGTGGAGGTGTGGGACGCAGGCGTTGCCACCGCCAGGCAGAACCCGGGCCTTGAGTTCAAAACGAGCTGAGCAGGTTTTATTTCCGGTCGCTCCCCCACCCCACCCCCACCCCCACCCCCAACGGCGGCCCAGGGCGGCACAGTGACGAGGCTAAAGATAAACGCTGAGTCATGCCCACCGCCACCCCGCCCCCTCCAAGTGGTGTGCAGAGCACGCTTGATTCCCTGTCCCACCTACGTCTCCACATGGGAGGAATCGATAACAATTTTAGGGAGAAAATACAGTTGTCATGGGAAAAAAATGGAGTGAATTCAGAGCTCGTCAGGCGAGCTAATCAGATTGCCCATCCGTGTCTCCAGGCTTCGGGAGCGTCAGGCACCCCGCCCGCTCAGGGCACGGCCTGGTGGGAAGCCAGGTGGCAGACAGGGTGGGAGGGCCTACGGGGGGCTGTGTCGCCCCAGCTCCGGCCCTCCTGAGCTGCACCTGTGTGTGGGGGCGAGGGAGGAATTAGGGGACTTGTCTGCGCTTCTGCGGGCTCTGTGCCCGGTGCTGCTCAGGGCAGCGGGCAGCCAGACCAGGTCCCCGCCCCCAAAAAGCAAGTCCACAGGGGGCAGAGTGAGCCCTTGTGCAGTGGCCGGCCCCCCGCCCCGCCCCCCACCTCCGCACTCCTCGGCTGGGGCAGAGACGGAGACTTGTGTCCACCCAGGCCTCACAAGCTCTGGCTTCAGGGGACTTCCCAGAACTGAAGGCTCCTCTGTGTTGTGGGACACAAAGACTGGGGTGCAGGACACGTGGCACCCCAGGGAAGTGAGCATGTTAGCTGGGACGAGCAAGGCAGAAGGGAGCCGGCTGTGCAGAGCTGCACTGAGGCTGGCACGGGCTGGGGTGACCCAGGGGAGGCTGCAGGTGGAACGCAGGGAGGGAGAGGGAAGGGCCCCGGCCGTGCAGATAAGAAACAGATCCCAAACTCAGGGGCTTTGTGCTCCTGCTCCAGGGGGCGAGGGTGGATGGGGGCAGCTCTGTGGCCCAGGCTGGAGGCGCTGGGTCTGCTCGTGCCTGTGCAGTAGCCAGGGAGGCAGGCCCCACTGTGCGAAGGCACCTCAAGTCTCTCAATGCCTCACCAAGCAAATTGCAAGGCCAAGCCCAAGGGCTCCCACATCCCTCCCTCCTGCCCCAGCCACCAGGCCCTGGCAAGGGGTGGGAAGAATTGTGACCTACACGGGGGTCTCCTGGTGACGGGGAGCCCAGGGAGGTGCCCGGCCCCCTCCCATTCCTGGGCCCAGGACACCTGCAGGCTGGGAAGGGTTAACTGGAGCCGCATCCTAGTCGGAGAGGGACTTTTTCTAAGACTTGATAAATAAATTACTGCTCATGTTTAATTCAAAGCCCCCCCCCTGCAGAGAGCATACGGAAGAAGAAGCCATCTTCCCATTAATGCCGCTCTGAGGGGCTTCTCCCCTAGCTCTTGGGGCCTTCCGCCCCCTCCACCCCACTCCCATCCCTGACTCTGGCCTGTGCACTCCTACCTGCCCAGGAAGAAAGCATCGACTCCACGTAGGGGCTGTGTCCCAGCCTCAGCTCTGGAGTCACCCTTGCCCTAAGCTCGAAGGCCCCTTGGAGGGGGAGGGGTCACTGCTATCTTCCCCCGCTAGCCCAGGTGACAACATCTCTACAGGTGTTCTTCTGGGTCCCTATCTCCTCCAGGGGAGCAGAACCCGGGCACCTGGAGTTGCTCAGCACACAGTAGGCGCTCATTAGCACACAGTAGGTGCTCCACAGCTATTTGTGGGCTGGGGCAGGAGGACAAAGGGTCAGCCCGCTTTGTGACTGAAATACCTTTAGAAAGAGCCTCCTTCCACTCCCAGTTCTGCGGGGCTCTGGGCAGGGCCTCTGGCTGTGACCCAGCATGGTGGGCGGGGCCAAGAGCTGGGGGGGGGGGACTGGCCCAGGACTGCATTAAACCGGTGACCTTAAAGGTCCCACAGCGCCACACCAGGGACCAAGCTTCCAGTGCCTGGGCCTCCCTGGCCCAGCAACCAGAGCTGCTCCCCCGGGAGCTCTTTCTCTTCGGGGCTGCCCACTTTTGGTTTCCCCGTCCCCCAGCAGGCATTGGTGCGTGCAGAGGACAGAGGAGCTGGCAACAGGCTCGTGCTGCATCCAGTGCACAGTGAGCCCATTTTACAGATCAGCAAACCAAGGCTCAGGGCAATAAACTCACTTTCCCTAGGTGATGGAGGCAGGACTTGATCATCCCAGGTCCAGTGCTTCTGACCTGGGCAGCCTGAGTCTTTCTAGAAGAATTTTCTAGAACCAGAGCGTTGTGAAGGGTGGGTTCCCTCCCACTGCAGCAGCCTGGCTTACTGAAATCCCAAGTGGCAAAAAACAAAAAAAAAGCCCAGGGATAAAAGAAAACTCAGCGACTCTCCCTGTGGGCTGAGATCAAAATAAGCTCTCAATCGATAGCTGGGATTGGAAACCTGCTCTTTCATATTTGCCAAAGCCAGATCCTGTTCCTGCTCTGATGAGCCGGTCTGCGGACCAGCATCCTGCATCCCTGATGCCACCTTTGACCTCCTAGCAACATCACACCATTGACACATTGTTTAGAATATTCTAAATTTTCTATTTGTTATTATTTTAAAAGATTTTTAGTTTAAAGGCAGAGAGAGCGCGAGAGAGCTCTCATCAGCTAGTTCACTCCTGGCCAGGATCGCCAAAGCCAGGAGCTGGGCGCTCGACTGGGTCTCCCAGGTGGACCACAGAGACCTTCCTGGGCCATCCCTGATGCCTGCCGGGGTCTGCATTAGCAGGAAGCGGGAGTCAGGAGCCAGAACTGGCTCTCGAATCCAGACACTCCACGGTGGGACATGAGCATCTTGACCCCTGGGCCACATGCCCAACCTCCCACGTGCTAGTTAAAATTTCCATTTCCCCGGGAGGCTGAGTAGCCCAGTTGCCCTGCTTGGGAGCGTCAGGGTCAGGGACTGAACCCCCAGTCTCAGAAGCACGCTCGGTTCATGGCAACCATGGCGATTGCCAGTCGTCACCAAGCTGGCTCATGGCTGATGGGCGCTGTGTGGCAAACTGATGGCCACCAACTCATTGGATCCTGATTACAACTCGGGGGGGGGGGCAATTCTGTTTTTATTTCCATTTTCAGGATGAGCAGATTAAGGTCCAAGTGGCAGGGAGTGGTTTTAGAATGCAGGTTTTGTTACGGTTTAGCCATGGAGAAACCCAAGTGCTGAAAACACAGGTTGTGACGGTTCCCAAGAGGGGGCATGGGACGCAATGCCGGGGGCGGCCACACGGGGGAGCACTAGGTGGGCCAGGAGGCAGGGGAGGGGTAATACAGGTGTGCAGGAGAGAAAGGAGAGGGAAGCTGATTTAGGGTCAGCTGTCGGATAAACCTCAGCGGCTCTGGGATCTAGGGGCGATCCCAGATTGTCGGGCGCTGGCCATGGCGAGACCAGAGCTGGTGGACAGAGGCCTGAGTGTGGGAATGCCGCAGAGGATGTAGGTCCTGGGCTCAGGACAGGTGGGTTTGAAGGTACGTCCTCCACCTGGGAGAAAACCAGGAATATCTGATGGAAACTCAAACCCCCACCCCCGGCCCCCGGCCACCACCAGGAGTCCACACTGGGCTCTGACAGTTCCCGCTGTGTGGCTGTGTCGCTTCCTGACTGTGCCACGATCGCATAGCCGCGTTCTGTGCGCCGGGCGGCTGGGAGGAGGCGCACAGCCTGGCCTAAAACGGCAGCATCTGTTGGGCCCTCCCGGGAGGGAAGAGCACCTTTTGTTGCATATTAAGTCATTAAAACGGCAGAGAAGTAAGCGGGAGTTTAATTTCCCCGCCAGATGCAGGCAATATTTCAATCCGAGGGCTGTGGACCCTGTTACAGACAATGGCCCACGGTGGGGGCTGCAGAGGGCGGCCACTCTCCTGAGCCAATTTCGAAGCCGGGGGTGGGGTCTGCTCCCCAGGACTGAGCCTGGCTCAGAGCCCTGGGAGCAACATCAGGGCTTTTTGGACCTCACGTCCCAGTGGCTGTCACAGGCACCTGTGCAGAACCCTTCTGGGCCACAGTCATTCCGTGCTCTGAGGGAGGGATCCCAGCCCCGCAGTGGTCCAGCCGCGTGACAGGTGCCGGGATGCTGTCCCAGATCTGCCCGGAGACCCCCTAGTGACCTGCTGGACAGAGTGGAGGCGCTGCTCCGACAGTCCGGGTTGGAAAGCCTGCTCCATCCACCCGCACGTCCTGTGTCCCCATCTGTGTCATGGACGTGGTACTGGCACTGTGCATGCTGGGTGCTTCCACTGCTAGGGGAGGGGCTGTGGCACCCAGTCCCCTGCTTCATTGGTCATCAGTAGTGCCCCTTCTTGCCCTCCCATGATGCTCAGCGGGAGTGTGGCTGGGCAGAGCTGTGTCTGCATTGTCCCAGCTGACTGGGGAAGAGGAGTGTGCTGTGTCACGGGGCCCCGCCCCACAGGGCCGTGCGTCCCAGCTGCCTCTGATTCCTGCTGATGGCGCACTGAGCCCCTGCGCTCAAGCTGATAGGGACTCCAGGGGCCCCTGGGAGGGAGAGAGACAAGACTGCAAAGAAAACACGCAGGCAGCAGGAGCCCTGGGGGAGGGGACATGGGAGACGGAGAAACACACACGCCGTGATCTTCACGTGTTGCCGAATCTGCTGCTGGGGCGGGACTGAGCACTTGCAAACTTCTGTGCCTGCTCCGATGTCTGTTCCCCGATTGGTTCACACAGCATGCCTCATTAGCATGCCCCTTGCCCAATGAGGGAGAACTTCCTGCTTTAGAATCTTTTCCAGGTGTCTCATTCTTCGTGGTCAAGAGACAAAGAACGAGCGGAGGGGAGGGGGCAGAGGGGAGTGGGCAGCACTCAGAGGAGCCAGCGGAGAGCAGAAACTGTGACCCACAGGACTCATGCAGCCCTGGAGGGACTGTGACCTCGAGCTGCAACAATGTAGCACAGCCGTGCCCCTAGGCGGCGCCCCAGGAGACCCCTCCTGCCGCCTCCCTTACAACCCCGGCCCCAGAACTCCCGCCACAAAGCCCACAAAGCCGGGACGGCAGTGGCCTCCTTGGAGCCCCGGCCTCTGTCGTCCACTTGCCTCGCTCCTTGGCGGCACAGCGCAGCCCTGCCGCTCCGGCTCCGCCCTGGGCTAGGCACCAGCAGCCTCAGGTCTCCCGCACTGGGTTCGGAGGCCCAGAGGAACCCCCCACCCTTGGCACTGCTCTTCCCGGCCTGGGCGGACCCTCGAGGGTCTTAGAAGCCACAGGTGCACCCTCAACTCCTCCTTAGCAAAAAGAGGGACCGGTTCTCCGGGTCCCAGGACGGCTCGGGGCCAGATTTGGTTCCCGGTGCAGCAGCCGCGCCGGCCCTGACCAGGGGCTTCCTCCGGCCGGCCGGTGCCCGAGTCGGCTGGAGCCAGGCTGTGCCGTGCTAACAGCCAGCCCGGAGCGCACGGCGTTAGCCCAGCTGGTGCGTGTTGTTTGGACTATCCGCTCATCCGTGCCTGGCGCCAGGGGAGCAGAGAACTGCCCGGTGGGGAGCGGCAGCGGGCGCTGGAGCCGTGGGCGCCGTGGCAGGCAGACTCCGAGCGGCGGCCACTGCACACCTGTGAAGGTGCTGGGTTCCTCTCTGTTCCTCTCACAGACACCGAGGCGTGGGCAGCTGTCCGGCGGGGGCCGCCTCCAGGTGAGTTGCGCTTACCGGGACGCAGGGAATGGCTCCCCACCCCGTGGGGGAGGGGGGGCTTCAGGGCCTGGACCACAGCGTTCTGTTGGCCAAGGAATTTGGCAGATTTTCCGAGGCCCAGGTGGGGAAGAGGTTATGATGCTGCCTCAGTTTCCCCAGAGGGCCATTGGGCCGCTGATTAAAGCAGCACGGCGAGAGTTGTGGGCTGACCCTGCCCCGAGCAGAAGCCCCCGACTCTCTCCTGGGCAGTGGCTACTCTGCAGGGGCCTGGGGACCTTTGACCCCAGAGTTCCCATTGCTGGCCAAGGAGAGGCACTGGTTGCCAGGCCTGCAGCTCTCTAGCACTCGGTGGTGTTTGTGCGTCAGAATCTTGGGTTTTAGACCAATTGGGCTTCCATTTCATGCTGTTTGTTCCCCCGAGTCCCCAAACTGGGTAATGCTGTGGCCTCCAGGGGCCAAGCCTCTGTTACGATGGCGTTTGCCTGTGAGAAACCAAAAACCCAACACATGGTAAATGAGGGAGAAGTTTGTTTACCCCATGAAATGGGGACCCTGGGGAAGGAAATCCTCCGATGGCATCAAAAACCCAAATTGTTTCTACCTTCCTGCCGTACCGTTCCAGGTATGTGGATTTGTCCTCACAGCCACGAAATGGCTGCTGTGTCTCTGGGTATCACGTCTGTGTTTGAGGCAAAATAAAGGTAGAAATCTGAGTGGCAGAATCGACTCCAAGGGTCTCTGCCTCCTGCTCCTTCTACCTTATGGTCAGACAGCTCAGAGGAAGTCACTTGGCCAAATCGAGAAAGGCGAGTGAACATTCTAGGTTTGCTTCCCCTCTGGAGGACAAGGAAAGGGGGTGTGGGGCCGGGCGTGGGGCATCCAGTGCTTGCTGTCGTCAGAGCCAGGCAGCTCTGGCCACGTCGCTGGAGCGTGCCCTTAAAGCGTTCGTCCGAACTTCCCGTTAACTCCGAAACGTAGGACCTTGTGGTGCCTTCCATGCAGGGCTGCTGCCTGGGATACAGTAAGAATCTGATATATTGTAAATATTATTCTCGTCTTGGGGAAACGATATTTACATAAAAAGGCAGGCTGCAGGCCCAGCGCTTGCATCTCGGAAAATTACTGAAGCAGCCCAAATCACACAGAAATCTACCCCAGAAAACGTCCCTGCGGGCGCAGCTTCAAGACTTCTGGAAGGGGCCCGGACTGCTAACCTGGTTTTTCCATGCTGGGGCTGCAAACAGGAAGCAGCAGGGGTCTGGGGCGGCCCCCAGGGCCACAGCCCAGAGCCCGGACTGTGTTTGACAGGGAGTAATCGTTGAGGGGGGGAGCAGGAGGGGGTGCACAGGAAACCAGAGAGGCTGGGGCCAGGACTGCTCTGTTGATAATGGATCCTTCCCAAGGGCACTCACAGGGTCCCCAGAGATCGGCATTAGTCCATTCTGAAAGTGATGCCCCCGGCAACCAGACGGCCCTGCCCTGGGCTGCACCACCTCCCAACCCTCGCTCTGGGGACCAGGTTTCCAGTGCGTGAGCCTCTGGGGACCACTGTGTCCTCCCTGTAACAGGATCGTGGGGCCACCCTGCGCAGGGAGGGGCTCTTCAGAACATTCCGGGGCTCCTGCTGTTTTCCGGCCGGTGCGCTGGCCGCTTGTCTCTCTCGCCTCTAGCCTCCCCCCAGGCCCCTAAGACACTGAGACTTTGTCAGTGGTACCCAGCCGAGGCTGGGTGGCCGACATGGCCAGTGGCACCGTGGTGTGGGTCACACAGACTAGGAATGAAAGGAAGTTGCCTGTCTGGTACTAAATGCCGAAGAAAACCCACGTCGGTGAGCTCGCGGCCTGTCTCAGACCCCGAGTTTTCATCCGAAATGCTTCAGCCGAAGTTCAGAGTTCAGGAAAGGTGTGGCTGCAAAGGCAGAGTCAGACGCTGTGGTTGGCAGCTGGGGGTGTGGCTCAGCCGGTGGAGCGCCCCACATCTGAGCACTGGTTCGAGTCCCGGCTGTTCCACCTCTGACCCAGCTCCCTGCTAATGCATCTGGGAAGCAGTAGAAGGTGGCCCAAGTCCTTGGGCCCCTGCACCCATGTGGGAGACCCAGAAGAAGCTCCTGGCTCTTGGCTTTGGCCTGGCCCAGCCCCAGCCGTTGTGGCCATTTGGGGAGGGAAACCCAAACATGATTCTGGACACGGTGTCGGGGAGAAGCTCAGAGCCCTCCCAGCTCAGAACCAGAAGGCGGATTCCCTCGAGACCAAGGAGTCCAGAACCTTCTCTCTGCCAAGGGCCACCTGGATAGTTACAGCGGCATCCGCGGGCCTCACAGAATGATCACCTTAGGGGGTCCCGTGCTAGGGGTCCTATTGAATTTTGAGTCCCTGCCTGCGGCTGCCTTGGCAGAGCCAGGACAAACATTTGGTTTTGCAGCCTAGTACAGCCCATGGCCCAGACGCTCCGCCCCCCACCGCACCCCCCCTGCCTCGCACCATGAGAAGGAGGGGTCAGGAGCCTTGGCAGAGACCAGCGCTTTCTGGAACAGGTAGGAAAGTGATGCGTGAGACACACGCGTCTTTAACTGTAAAAATTTGTTCCCATTTCATTTGAAAAGCAGAGAGACAGAAATCTCCCATCTGCTGGTTCACTCCCAGGGCCGGGCCAGGCTGGAGCCAAGGAGCCCAGAGCGCCAGCCTGGGTCTCCCACCTGGGTGGCGGGGGCCCAAGGACTGGAGCTGTCACCTGCTGCCTCCTGGGGTGCACGTGAGCAGGGAGCTGGTGTGTGGAGTGGAGCAGGGACGTCCCAAGCAGCATCCTAATCACCCCACCACTCACCCAGCCCCTAAGACAAGCGCATCCCTAATGCACTGCCGGCCAGGGTCACTTGGTCACCCGGGAATGGCTGGGCGTGGCCAGGAGGCGGTTCCTGCTACAGCCGTTTCAGCCTGGCTCCCGAGCGTCTGTCCATCCGTCCGTCCATGGCTGACCCCTTGATTTACCCGGAGCTACCCCAGCTCCTCGTGCGAATCTCTGCTCAGCCCCAAGCAGATGAATAATTCATCCCCGAAGTGGCTCGTTTGCTGCTCTTGCCGAGCCGCAAATCCCGGGGATGCGTGCTCAATTTGTGGAGCGGCCATTAGCAGCCTGGAACGAGGACAGCATCTGGGACCGTGAGACCGGCAGTTGTGTGTGATGCTGGGCCCCTCACAGGGCCAAGCTCGGGGGCCGGGAGGGGCCGGCCACGCGGAGTGTGTGTGTGTGTGAGTGTGTGTTGCACCTGGCAGGAGTCAGGACGCAGTGCGGTGGAGATGCGCAGAGACCCGAGGGGAGCCCCTGGAGCCCCCCAGGCCCTGCTTCTGTCCCCCCTCCCTTCTTTCCCCCGTTTGCACCCCCTCGCCAGCTCGCCCCCGTGTGAGAGCATCTGGAGGCGGGGCCTTTGGGGGCATCGCACTTGCGAGGACACGAGGAGGGGGCGCTGTCTCTGAGCCTGCCGACGCCCCTGGTTTGAGGGGAAAGTGGCCGGGGGCGCGGGCCGGGCAGTATGGGGCTGGATGAGGGGGAGCCCGTGGGAGGAAGCAGAGGCGGCCCCCGCAGCCCCCACTCGGCCCCGTCCCCGAGGGCAGACGGGGGCTGGCAAGCTCCGGGCTGGACACCAAGGCTGGTGTGCCGTGTGATTGGCTGGGGGCTGTTTTTGGTTTTCTTTATGTGGCCGTAGATGGGAAGCCACGGCAAAAAAAGGGAAGCTGGGAGTTGCCGATCATCATGGCCTTGGGGGTGTGGCTTTTGGGGGCTGCGCTCTGGCTTCGTGGTGCTGCACAAGGTGGGTCAGAGCTGTGTTTTATAAAGAACTTTTGTTTGGTCAGTTTATTTGAGAGACAGACTTCTGCTGATTGCCTTTGCAAATGCTGGAATGGGGCCAGATCAAAGCTGGGAACCAGGAATTCGATCCGGGTCTCCCACAGGGGTGGCAGAGACCCAAGTGCTTGGGCCATCACCTGCTGGCATCCCAGGAGGTCCGGCTCCTCCTCCTCCTCCCCCTCCCCCTCCTCCTCCCCCTCCCTTCCCCCTCCCCCTCCCCCCCCCAGCACATTAGCAGGAGGCTGAATCGGAAGAGGGGGGTGGACTCGATCCCAGGCACTCCATGTGGGATGTCCCGTGTGGCGGCTTCCTCAGAGTCCACATTTGTGCGTGGTTTGGTGGCTGTCGGCTGGCGTCTCAGCCTCTCATCCCTGCAGCCTCTGGCACTCTTCCAGACTAAGTCTCTTATCAGGAAGGCTGTGAGGAGCTGGGTGCACAAGAAGCATCTGGAAGAATGGGTGCCGTCACCATGGGGAGCTTCCTTTCCCCAAACCCTGCCTTCCGGGATCCCCTTGTCACCCTCAACCTCGCCCTGGCTGCGCCCGGGGCTTGGCGTCCTCCACACGTCTCAGCGGCATGAGTCGGTGATGGCTGTGTACTGGCTCGGAGCGTCCCTGCCCTGGCCGCGGCTTCCAGCCGTGTTGCCAGGTCATCAGCGAGCTCAGCGTCTGATCAGACAGGCTCTCCCATCAGCCTTCCTAAGCTGGACATTCCGCAGAAAGGCCACGGAATGCCACTGATACCATTCATCATACAGCCCTCTGACCACTGGCTCTGGGTGCGAGTGGACGCTCCTGGGGAGGGAGGCGCTGGCGCTTCCTTGATGTCGCAGGGTGGGGGGGTACTTGGTTCAGTCATTCTCTTCCTAGATTCCCGTTGACTAGAGCACCCTAATATGCTCCCCAGGGGGAAGCTGCTTCTGTGGCTGGAATCTGGTGAGAAGCTGAGCCACCCCGGGCATCTGGGCCCCTCTGTGACCCCACAGCTTGGAGAGGGAGACACCTGTCCTGCATTTGTCTGGCACTGAGACGTTTGCACAGGGGCTCCTGGGATGGCTCGTCCTTGAGGCAGACTCTGGCATTATAGAGGACCAGCCCAGGGCCAGGCCTGGGGTGTGATGGTGAGATCTTACTGTGCCACTGAGCTCAGGGGTAGCAAAGGCTGGAGAGAATCCCTCAGGGCTTCCAGGAGGAGGCGGGCTGGGGGAAACCTCACCGGCAGGCTCTTGCTGTGGTTCAAGATGTGATTTGAGGCTCGTGTGCTGGAAGCCTGGTCCCCCGTGTGGCGACACTGAGCTGGCAGAACCTTTAAGAGGCGGGGCTTGGTGGGAGGTGACTGGCTGACGCCTGGTGGGTCTGCATGAGTCCCATAAGAATGGGTTATCGCCAGGGCCAAGCAGATGCCCGTCCGGAACTCGGAGCTCAGTACACCTCCTTCTTGATGGAGTCTCCGGCCTCAGGTGTCCTGTAATAGCGACAGAAAGCAGACTGTGATGGCCGGACAGGTGGCAGGGGACAAGGCATTCTGGGTAAGGAAAGCGGTGTGAACAAAGCAGGCTCTGGGAAAGCTGGGGAGAGTCCCTGAGGGCTTCCAGGAGGCGGCGGGCAGGGGGTAACCTCCCAGCTGCCCCCATGTCCAGCTGGGGCAAGCTATGGCCGCACACTCCCTGGGACGGAGTTTCGGGTCTGGACACCTGAAAGCAAGAGGGGGGCAGGGCGGTGGGTGTCTGCAGGGGCCACCTCTAGACGCTGGGCTCGGTCAGCGTGGAGGGAACGAGCACCTCTCCCGAGAACCCTCCCCCGAGGAGGCCAACCTAGGCCAGTGTCCTGGTCTCTTTCCTGCTGTTGTAATGGGTCCTGAGCCCGGAAAGGGGTTCACTGTGGCTCGCAGGCCTGCAGGATCGGGCTCCCACATCTGTGGGGCATCTGGTGAGGGCCCCGTGGTGGAAAGTGGGAGGGCAAGCAGGTGCCTGGGAGGAGACGCAAGGCGGCCGAACTCCCACAACTGCTGGGCCATTCATGAGGCTCCACCCCGTGGCCCCAAACTCCTCCCACTAGGCCCCGCCTCTGAAAGCTGCCACAGCGGCAGCCACATTTCTACAGGAAGTTGGGAGGGGATGAACCACGTTCTGTGGATGTGAGCCATGATGTGGGGCTGGGTCTCCTGGCCTGTGGGCACCTCCCTCCTTCACGGCCACTCTCCTGCCCCAGATCCACTGCTGGCTTTCAATCTGTTCACCCCAACTCATGTCAGGGTATTGCTCCAAGTAGATTCCCAGGAGTAGAATTGGGTCAAACTTTTTGTTTTGTTTTTAAGATTTATCTATTTATTTGAAAGGCAGAGTTATAGAGAGGGAGAGAGAGAGAGAGGTCTTCCATCCTCTGTTCACTCCCCAAATGGCCACAACGGCCAGAGCTGAGCTGATCCGAAGCCAGGAGCTAGCAGCTTCTTCTGGGTCTCCCACGTGGGTGCAGGGGCCCAAGCACTTGGACCATCTTCTTCTGCTTTCTCAGGCCATAGCAGGGAGCTGCATTAGAAATGGAGCAGCCGGGACTTGAACCGCCACCCATATGGGATGCTGGCACTGCAGGCAGTGGCTTTACCCGCTCTGCCACAGCGCCAGCCCTGGGACAAACACTTGGAAAACTGTCTGTGTGTACTAAAATCTCCCCTGCTGCAAGGACCATAAGAAAATACTCAAGCCAGGGACCTATACAGAAGAGGTGCATGTGGGCTCAGAGCTCTGGTTGGAGGGCAAAGCCTGCTTCTGCGGGCTCAGGTGCTCCGCTCTGTAAACTGTACCACAGCGAGTCAATTTCAACACAAGAACTCCCAGGGAACAACCTCAAACCACATCCCGCAGCCCCACTGGGCAGGCAGGAGGGGGTGTACACACCTCCTTCACAACGGAGCAGCCCCAGATGTCCGTCAGCAACAGAGAAGGAACAAAACACAGCTCGGCACCACGCAGGGTCTGAGTCCAGGAGCGGCCGTTCCCTGGGTCGTGGTACGGGCAGAGCTATGCTCCGGTGACAGAGGGCGGGCAGCGGGGGCACAAGGAGCCTTCCAGGGCCCGAGAACACTGGGCTTTGATGGGTGTGGGCGGCGGCCACCTGCGTGTACCTGCGGAGAGGCGCTGAGCTGCTCCCTCGAGGTTTGTGGCTTTACCCTCTGAAAGGAAAGAACACTGGGATAGCTCAGGCTATCTTTTGAGCCAGGTAATGAGGTTAGTGGACACAGCATCCACGCAGTAGAGAAGCGGGAGACAGTGGACAGCACTGTGTAGACCCAGTGTGTGTGGCCACAGAGGTAAACTGTGTGTGTGTGGCCACGCCCCCATGAAACTTGCCTGTGGTGACAGGTGTATAACACAGCCCACAGCAGAGAGGCTGGGGCTCTGTTCAGGTATATAACACAGCCCACAGCAGAGAGCCTGGGCTCCGTGCAGGTGTATAACAGCCCACAGCAGAGAGCCTGGGCTCCGTGCAGGTGTATTACTGCCCATAGCAGAGAGCCTGGGCTCCGTGCAGGTGTATAACAGCCCACAGCAGAGAGCCTGGGCTCCGTGCAGGTGTAGTACTGCCCACAGCAGAGAGCCTGGGCTCCGTGCAGGTGTATAACACAGGCCATAGCAGAGAGGCTGGGCTCCGTGCAGGTGTATAACACAGGCCGTAGCAGAGAGGCTGGGCTCCGTGCAGGTGTATTACTGCCCACAGCAGAGAGCCTGGGGCTCCGATCAGGATCCCAGGTTCCTGCCTGTGGGACCTCCCCAGGAGGCAGCAGTGACGAGGCTGGCTGGATCCCTGCTGCTCGCCTGGGAGACCCGGATTGAGCTCCCAGCTCCCCTGTTCTGCCTTTGGTCTGCTCCAGTCCTGGTTGTGGTGGGCATTTGGGGAAGCGAACCAGCACTGGGAGATAATTCTCTCTCTCTCTCACACACACACATGCATATACACATACATATACACATACACACCGTGCACACTTCTCTTTGCTGGCCCACTCCCTAAATGACCGCAACAGCCAGGGCTGGGCCAGGCTGAACCTGGCAGCCTGGAGCCCTACCCGGGTCTCCCACATGTGTGGCAGGGGCCCAAGCACTCAGTCCGTCCACCGCTGACCTCCCAGGCCATCAGCAGGGAACTGGATTGGAAGTAGAGCAGCTGGGACTCACTGGCACTCAGATACAAGATTTCAGCAGTGTGGGTGTCACCAAAGAAAAGCCAAGGGGTTCTTATCTTCATGCAAGAAAGAATTCAGGCGTGAGACAGAGAGCAGAGTGATCAGGCTTTATTGGGGACAGGGCATCCCTCAGAACAGAAGGGACAGAGAGAGCGCCCCGTCACTCAGACTGGGACAGAGCGAGGTTCCATGGTTGAGTGGAGAGAATACACCTGGGCAGGCCTGGCGGGCAGCTCAGCAGAGCTGAGTGCACAGTCTTTGTTTAGTTCGGGTTTTTTGTTTTGTTTTGTTTTTTGTTTTTTAAGATTTACTTATTTGCTTGAAAGGGAGCTACAGAGAGGCAGAGAGAGATCGAGATCTTCCATCCGCTGGTTCACTCCCCAATTGACTGCAATGGCCAGAGCTGGGCCAATCCGAAGCCAGGAGCCAGGAGCTCCTTCCCTATCTCCCATGTGGGTGCAGGGGCCCAAGGACCTAGGCCATCTTCTACTGCTTTCCCAGGCCACAGCGGAGAGCTGGATCAGAAGTGGAGCAGCCGGGACTCGAACTGGCGCCCATATGGGATGCCAGCACTATAGGCGGCGGCTTTACGCTCTTCGCCACAGTGCCAGCCCCCTAGACTCTGATTTTTAAGGGAATCTCTACCCTTCCCCCTTCTCCTACAGGATAAAGGGTTTGTTGGGTGAAAATTAGCAAATTCCTCCCCAGGTTTGCTGGCAGTGGGCAGAGCAGAGGGGGCTTTTCTTGCCCCATGGTATCAGGTAACCCATTTGGTCCTGAGGAGAGAGAATTCTCCTGGGAGCTTGCCTTGGGGGCAGGGCTGGGATCCCCTGGGAGGGTATCCGGGTCTGAGCAGGACTTGGAATGCAGGATCCTGGACTTCTGGGTCTTCTACAGTGGGTGTTGGTCTTCAGGCCCCTTGCAACTTTGCAAGCAACCAGCCCTGCCCGGCACACGCTGGACATCCCCCCTCCCCCCGCGGAACCCACATCTGCTCTGCTAGGGAGATCCAGGTCCTGGCATCCGGCCTCCCCCGTGGGAAGCCCCGTTTCCCTGTTTGGGTGCTAGCCCACAGCCCCGCTGAGTTCTGAACCCATCTTTGGGCCGTGGCCTTTTAAGCTCTCCCTTGTTGGTTCCAAATTCTCGGCTTTTTCTCCCTGGTCTCGCATCCTGGGAGCCGACTGAGCACAGCCCAGGCGCTGTCCCGCTGTCCATGGGGCGCTCGTCCCCCAGGACCCACGAGATCGGAAAACCCAGGGAGGACCAGAGAGAAGGCGCTGGCAGGAGCGCAGATAGCGAGCAGCGATGCGCGGCCGCGGGTTTGTCGTCCGCGTCTGGTCACCAGGCCAAAGAAACGTAATTAATTTTTTGGTTCCAAAGAGACAATTCCACCAATGATACACATCTTTAATTAGCCCAGGACAACAATTGCGCTCCGATGTTTTATTCCGGGCGGTGCGAGGCTGACACGTTAATGGAAGATGGTGCCAGGCGCCCGGGTAAGAATAACCCGCGATTGTGAGAGCCTGAAATTAAAGCAGTTGCGTCAACAAGATAAGCACCAGGTTTGCATTCCAGATGGGATAGGATGGGGTGCGGGTCTAAGAGGGAAATGCAGATGGGCAGGGAGGAGAGGGGGAGGGGAAGGGAGTTGTTGTCTTTGCAAATGGTGGAAATTTCCCAACAAACTACGCACAAGGAACATTCCTGATCTTAAGAAGTCCTGGGGCCAGTGCTGTGGTACAGTCGGTTCTCTCCATCGCCTGCAATGCTGGGGTCCCCAAGTGACAGCCGGCTCTCGTCTCGGCCCTTGCTCCACTTCCGGTGCAAATCCGAGCCGAGTATGACTCGGTTTCTCTACCTGTTCCACTTCTTCCCCGTGCTGTTTCCCTCGTGGTCACAGGATGGCTGCCAAGGCACCCACAGCTACAGGCAGCTTCCTTTTCATGGGGAGGATGGCCAGAGGATGGGGGAAGAGTAGGGGACGAGGAGGCAGCTCTCCCACAGGCCTCAGAGAACCCCGTGCTGAGCCCTGGCTGGTCAGCATCCCATATGTGTGCTGGTTTGAGTCCTGACTGCTCCACTTCCCATCCAGCTCTCTGCTGTGGCCTGGGAAAGCAGAAGATGGTTCAGGTCCTTGGGCCCCTGCACCTGCATGGGAGACCCGGAAGAAGCTCCTGGCTCCTGGCTTCGGATCTGCACAGCTCTGGCC
>CM027397.1:4428618-4445207 GCA_015711505.1 Sylvilagus bachmani
CTGCCCCCACAACCTGCCCTTGGGGTGCAGTCGTCCCACAAGGCCCCTGCGTGCCTCCCAGATGGTTCTAACCTGGCCTGGAGAGGCAGGCTCTTGGGACGCTGGGGCCTTTGTGGCAGATGGTGCCTCTCAAAGCCGTGTCTTAATCCCTCTCAGTAGGCTCTGCTCTTCCCACCTCTCCCCCAGGCATCAGGAGGCCCTGAGGCTGCCAGCTGGGAGGGGGGCAGGAGGCCGTAATCCCTGGAGATGTCGGGATGAGGGACAGCTGTGGGGGGTAGGGGTGGGGGCGGCCCCGGTTCCTTCTCATCCTGCTGCCTGGATGATGTGTGACCCCCGCCCCTCCCTGCTTCTGCAGGCCACGGCTGGGGAGGGCCTGCAGCTGCGAGCTGTCCACAGCACACACCCTGAAGCACCTCGTGGCTGGGTTGCTCTTCCCAGACCCACAGTCCATTGTCCCTGTGGGTTTGTGTCTCAGTTAAGCTCTGGTAGGGGCTGGTGCTGTGGTACAGCAGGCAAAGCCGCCACCTGTGACGCCAGCATCGCATGTGAGCGCCAGTTCAAGTCCTGGCTGCTCCGCTTCCCATCCAGCTCCCTGCCAGGGCACGTGGGAAAGCAGTGGAAGATGGCCCAAGTGCCCGGGCCCCTGCACCCACGTGGGGGACCCAGATGAAGCTCTTGGGTCCTGGCTTCAGCCTGGCCCAGCCCCAGCCAGAGAAGCCATTTGGGGAGTGAACCAGCGGATGGAAGACCCCCCCCCACCGCCGCTGCCACCAGGTCTCCCACTCTCTGTAACTCTGTCTTCCAAATAACCAAATTTAAAACATAAAATAAAAAGCTATGGTAAACCAGGCTTCACTCTAAGGGCAAACGTGTGCCTGAGGATAACTTTGGGAAACACTTAAACTTGAAGTTAGGGGTGTTAACTCAAGTTCAACTGACTCTAATACAACCCAGCCGTAGAAGGGCAGACGGCGGGGCTGGCTCAGGTGGGAGCGTCCTTCCCAGGCCCACTAACAGGGGACCCCCATCTCTGTCCTCCACCCCAAGGACGGAAGACTGGCTTCTCAGCTACTGTACACCAGCGCCTCCTTCAGGGCCATGGTCCCGAGGACCTGCCCCAAACCCCTCACCCTAACATGAGGAGGGAGCGTGTCACACACTGGGTCCCCAAGTCAGACGGCCGGAAAGCTGGCCCGAGTACGGGGGTGAGGCCGAGAGATGGTCTGTCAGTCGGAGGAAGACATGCAAATAGATGGCGGCCCACGTCCAGGGCAGAGGGGCACCCGAGGGGACCCAGTGGGCCCGGCCGCGTCGGGGAGCGAGTGCGCCAGCAGCCATCACAGCTGCCCCCGACGCAGGCTGCCGTTCTGTCCCATCGTCTCCTTCCCCCCCGCACAAGGTCCCTGTGAGAGACGCATTACTGCCACCACCTTACAAGGCGGAAAAATGGAGAAGCAGCCAAGAAACTTGGCCAGGGTCAAGGTCACGGCTGCCAGTGGCATTCGGTCCTGCCCAGTTCCTGGCCTGTGCTGGATGCCCAGCTGGACTCTGGGAAGAGGCTCACTGGGGAGACCCTTTCACATCTTCACCGTGTCTCACCCATGGCTCAGGTGCCTGTGGCGCCCCTTGGGATCCATCCCAGGGGGCCTGGGGACTGGGATGTTTGCCGGGGGAGGCAGAGTACCGCATCCGGCGTTGGGCGGACTGGAAGCTGCTCCAGTCCTCTCCCACCCTCAGCTCCTCGTCTGCGGAGTGGGCAGCTGTGGTCCATTCAGCCATCTTAGGGGCCGGCAAACGAGTGTGCGGATGCTCACGGCAGCTGATAGCGAGCACTACGAGGACAAACCAGGAGAAAATTCAAACCCACCAAATGCCCAGAGCTCAATCTAGCAGGTGCAGTGGGCACGGTGGGGCCGTGGGCAAGATCTCTGCGTGAGATGCCCACCTCCCCTATCGGAGGGCTGGGTCGAGTCCCGCCTCCACCTCCACTTCCCATCCAGCTCCCAGCTAATGTGCACCCTGGGGGGGGGGAGGCTGCAGCAATGGCTCAAGCATTGGGGTTCCTTCCACTCAGGTGGGAGACCTGGATGGAGCTCCCGGCTCCTGGCTTTGGGCTGGCCCAGCCCTGGCTGTTGTAGCCATTTGGGGAATAGACAAGTGAATGGAAGATCTCTCTCTCTCTCTCTCTCTCTCTGTGCCTTTCAAATAAGTAAATAACCTTAAAAGAAGAAGCAGCAGTTACTTGAATAGGCTATCCACAACAAACCTGCTTTAAATACAGAGACTCGGATAGGCTAAGGGTAAAGGGCATTCTTAGATCTGACACCTAAGGCACAAACTGACACGTTCATCCAACTCTATAACGTCTGTGTTTCAAAGGACACAACCGCAAAAGTGAAGACAGCCGCCAAGTGGGAGAAGAGGCTTGTTTGCAAGTCATCCTGGGATAAGAGAATGCAGAATATATAAAAAGAGCTCCCACTGTGCTATGGCACAGATAACCCAGTTTTTTGTTTTTGTTTTTTTAATGCACAAAGGACTCAAATAGACATTTCTCCAAAGAAAACGCACACGCGGCCAACAAGCCCACGAAAATTCTCCACGTCATTTATTAATCACCAGGCTGCTACACTGTGCCGGGACCATCGGTGACGTCACAGTCCCCGCCCACCGGGCCGGCTTCAGCACAGGCGCCTGGCTGTGTTGGTGGGGAGGGTTTTGAATGGTGCAGGCGCTTTGGGACTCAGAAAACTCCGACAGTGTTGAGAGAATGGCAAGTTGAGCAGGCTCCAGCTAGAGACCGCGGCACTCGGAGGTTCTGAGGGCTGCGTCGGGACACACGCGCTGGGGCTCCAGATTCGCCCCCAACAGACCCTCCCTCCGCAGAGGGCCGCTCCCCGGCCACGCTGATGGGGCCCTCCCACCCGGTGCTCGCTCACTCACTCTCTCTGTGGAGCCAGCTGGGGGCGGGCAGCAGGCTGGGGGCCTGGCTGTAATCCAGCCTTCCAACCGGGGGGCCTGGGCATTCCGGGAACAGAACTTAAAGGAGTGGGTGCAGAATCTACCACCTGCTGTTTCCCACTCCGCCCCCAAACCCACACAGGTGGGGCACCTCCAGGAGACGGAGCCCCATGCACCTCCCACCAGCACCATCACCACGGCTGCCTGCACCCAGGCCTGCCAGGGCCTGCACTCCCCAAACCCACATCATAATCTGTCTCCTCCCACCAGCCCCCGACGTGCTGTGCCAACAGTGCCGGGGAGCCCGGGGTCACACAGCTCCCCAGTGCTCCCGTGAGAGCCCTGCGCCTGCACTGCTTAATTAGGCAAGTTAATTACCCGCCAGCTTGATGGCCTGATCGGGCTTCTGCAGAGAGCGCCTCCCGATCTCTGCTGGATTCCCGCGGCCCCGGGACACCCCCTGCTCCTGCCGAGGACTCAGCTCGGGCTCTCTGGACGTCCAGAGTCTCTGCCCAGCATTGAACCAACAAGTCCAGGCACAGCCCCAGGGCAGAGGGAGCCATTCAAGGCAGGTTGCTAGCAGCAAACACACCTCACGCCTGCAGGATGCGTGGTTCCCATTTGTGTGCAGGCTCGTGCTGCACGTGAATTCCTGAAGACCCCTTATATTAGAACATTTTGGGTAGCAAACAGCAGAAATTTCTCAGGCCAAATCAAATCATGGGTCTGGGCAGGGGGCATCCCTGAGCCTGCACAACTGAAGGTTTAGAAGGAGGAGCAGTTGGCTTCAGGTGCAGCTGGATCCAGGTGCTGACCTGGCTCTCCATGGATCTCTGTGCCCTCAGCTCCTGACTCCAGGCCGCTCTGGGCTGGCTTTGCTCTCGGACAGGCTCTGCCCTCATGATGCCAATGCACCTGCAGCCGCTCTGGGTTTCTGCCCCCGGCCAGTGCCACGTGCTATCCTCTGAGCACTGCTTTGGTTTTTGTTTTTGTTAAGATTTATTTGAAAGGCAGAGTTAGAGAGAGAAGAAGAGACAGAGAGAGTTCTTCCATTTGCTGGTTCACTTCCCAAAGTAGGGCCAGGCCCAAAGCCGGGAGCCAGGAACTCCATCCGGGTCTCCCACGTGGGTGCGCAGCTCTCCCAGGTGCGTTAGCAGGGAGCTGGATTGGAAGTGGAGCACCCGGACTAGAACCAACCGAACACAGCTGCAGTGAGCTAGGTGGGGCCGCGGCAGGGCTCTCCGCAGCCTTTGGGACCTGGGGCTAACGGCCGCCGCCCAGCTCCTGAGACTCCATGGCACCTGTCTGTCCCTCAGCCTGCCAGGCCTGGGAAGAACCTGCGTACTCAGCTGGGCTTGCAGTGGAGGCTGAGCCGGAGTATGAGGGAGCTAAAGGCTCCCCGTCTGCCGTGAGCCCTGCTACAGGCTGACCGTGCCTGTTCCCCCACAATGCACCTGCAGGGGCCCAAGCCCCCCAGAGTGGCCACATTAGGAGGAGGGGCTCTGAGAGGTGACAGGTGGTGAGCCGAGCCGTCCCCCTTTCTGCCCCAGGAGAATGCAGCCAGAAGAGGAGAGAACTTGGGGATTCAAGACACTAACGCATCCGGGGTGAGGGCTTCAGGCACCGTGGGATCAAGGGGCATCGGTGCTGTCGCCAAGGCTCCCTCTCCCGGCTGCCCTGACCGCTGGCCGGTGGGTCTGGATGGGCTGTGCCACGTGTGACGCTGCACTCTCCACATCGCTTCCTGAGACAACTGTCTCAGTCAAGATCACCTTTGGGGGCTGGGGCCAAGGACGGAGAGAAGGCAGCAGGCAACACGGTGGACGCCCGGGGGCTGCCCGTGCCTGTGCACAGGGGCCGGCACCCGCCACCACCAGGCGTCTGCCCCCGCCTCAGCCCTTCTCTGAGGACCCGTGTGCCAGGCCTTAGCTGGGGCAGCTGAGCCCAAAACACCCTCATGGGGAGGAGCCGCTGGTCTGGGGGAGGAAGCGGCTTGGGGGCGGCTTCCGGTTTAACCCCGTGGCTGCAGAGCCCAGGCACAGGAAGTAAAACTTTGACCTAGGCTTGCTGAGCCAATCACAGTGGCCTGGGGGCGGGAAAGGCACTGATTGGCTAAATCAGTGTCACGTGCCCTAACAGCATGGCGTAAGCGGTTGGGTTAGGTCGCAGGCGGAGCCCCAAGACGCCAATGGGAATCCCCCTGAGCCCCACTGCGGCCCCACTGGGAGAGGGCTGACCGTCGAGGAGGGAAATGGGGAGAGGGGGACTGTGCTCTGGGTGGCTGGACCCACAGATGTCAGCCCCACGGCTGCCCTGGGCGATTGGAGATTGGGGTGCAGTGGGGGCGTGGGGAGCCGGCTCGCCCCGCTCCTGGGGAACCTGTGCCCCGCCTCGGGTCTCCACGTGCCCCACGGCGTAGATGGACACGGGGCAGGCCGTGGGCCCCAAGCTTTCATTTTCATTGTTCCTCTCCACGTTCCTGCATTTGGCTGCCATCTTTGACACTTTTTTTTAATGCAGAGTAGAAATTTTTTTAAAAAATCAGCTTCCCGTTGGTTGCCATTTTCCAATGAGCTCTGGGAGCCCGCAGCCCTGGCGCGGCCCCTCGTTAGCGTGTGCAGGTGCTTGCTCCCTGGACTGGGGAGGGGGCCCCGGAGAGACAGACACCCCCCCCCCAGACCCGGGAGGCAGCTGGGGCCACCCAGGGATGGGCCAGTGGAGCCCCTGTGGGCGGGATGCGGCGCGTTCACTTGGGTCTGCAGCCGAGGGGTGCAGGTAAATGCAGGTCCCCGGGGAGCAGACATCTTTGGGAGGGAATGGATGGCTTCCGGGCCAGGCGTCCAGCCAGCCATCCGGGTGCGTCCTGCGGCCGTGGGCAGGGATGGGAGGGGGCCTGACGGGTGAGCTGACCGCTGGGGGAACGGTTCTGGAGAGAGCGGCAGGCCCAGCACGCTGCCAGGCCCCCAGCGGGGGCTGTGCCCATGGCACTGTGTGGCCGGGTTCCATTCCTGGCTCCAGCCCCGGCCACTGTGGGCCTTGAACCAGCGGATGGAAGCGCGTGCACTCTCTCTCGCACTGAAATACACCGTTCTATTGAAAACTAGGTATGGGTATGAGGAATATAGAAAGTTTAAGTGGGGCGGGGGCAGCCTAAGGGGCCTCCTTGAGAAGACGGTGGTGTAGGAGCCACGACTTGGAGTAGCCCACCGTCCAGCAGAGGGAGCCGCAGTGCGAAGGCCCCGGGGTTGTGCAGGACAGCAGGGAGACTGGCAGCAGGAGGAGGAGTGGTTTCAGCAGAGAGGGTCGGACGCGGGGCCAGCCAGACCGAGTGAGGACTCCGCGGGGGACCCCAGCCTCGCAGGGTCTTGCGCAGAGCAGGACAAGGGCTTTGCCTCGGTGGTTCTCCCAGGTGAGACGGCTGGGGCAGCGTGGACACAGGGGTGCAGGCAAGGCCCTGGGGGGGGGTGGGAGCAGCAGGTGTTGGACCCGGGATGCTGTGAAGGCGGAGCCGGTGGGCTTGGGGACAGAGGGCCTAGGGAGCTGTCCCCACTCCAGGTTCCATGCAGGTGGGAAGCCGAGGAAGAGAGGAGCCCTGGAGGCCGCCGAGGATTGCGCCGGGGCCGCTTTGAGCCGGGTGCACAGGTGCCCCGGGAGCCTGGGGTACAGGAGGAGGTGTGGGCTGGAACCTGCACCTCCCAGTGGACGCGTCCAGGGCGAGCCTGCAAGTGGCACCTGCTGTTTACCCCACCCTGGGAGTGTGAATGCGGGCTCAAGCCGTTTGCCCAGCTGGGCTCACCCAGGGCGGGAAGGGGGAGCATGGGGGTCACAGGTGAAAGCCCTGGGGTTCAGAGGTCACTGGAGAAGCCAGCCAGTGAGGTGGGAGGCTAACCCGGGCATGTGGGGTCCTGGGAAGGAAGTACAGGAGGGAGCCCTTGCGGCCATCGGAGCCCAACGTGGAGGCTGTGGGGCTTCGGGCAGGCAGCCCTGTGGGGCGGGGTGGGCATGGGGAAGGGGGAGAGGAGGAGCCAGCGGGAGCCAGGAGTCCTGTGGCCAAGCAGAGCGGGCAGCGGCTGAAGCAGGCGGGGCCTCCAGGAGCGACTTTGGTAGGAGGAGTCGTGCCTGCACGTGGCCCACCCCGGGGGGCTTTTTGCCAAATCCAGGAGGCACGGAGGTGGCTACCCCCAGACAGATGGCGCTGCTCCGTCCGCCCCTGACTCCTCGGGGTGGATTCCTGCCCCCTCTCCCCCTCCCCGCTGAATAATCTCACTGCTATTCTCAGTGAAAACCAAATAAAGCCATTTGGGCTGACTAATCCCGGGTGTCTTGCCGGTGCCGGTGACGGTGCTGGGAGCCACTTACCCGCCCCGAGTGTCAGCTGCCTTGCTTCCGGAATGAGCCGCCAGCACGGGGCAGCCTCAAGTCCTGCCCCAGAGACCCGGCGGCTGCCTGGGAGCCCCAGCCCAGGGCCAGGGAGGCGTCTAGGAGGCACTTGGGAAGCCAGGAGGAGGGTGCCCGGCAGGGTGGCCGGGGACCCTGGACCCTTTCCCTGAGAAGCTGTGTTGTGAGCAGGTCCCTGAGGACTGGGGTCTGGAAAGATGACAGGAAGCTCTTGGGTGGCCCTGGCACTGGGCTGGGACGGAGTCACCACACAGAGGGGCACCCTGTGGAAGGGGGGGGGGGAGGAGAGGCACCTGCCTGGCCTCCAGGCACAGCCCCACCCCCTCTGGGCTCTCCCTGCCTCCCCTTCTCTGACGGTAGCCCTGTCCCCACTGGGCTAGGAGCATCTGTGTCCGGACCAAAGCTCCCCAAGACTGGACGCCGCTTGCCACGTGGGTGTCCCCGGGAAGAGCCATCCAGCAGAAGGCATGGCTGTGCAAAGGCCCTGGGGTGAGTTCATGGGTTCAAACTGCAAGGACACGAGAAGCAGAAGGGGTGGGGCCTGGGTGTGAGCCTCGCTGTGCTCTGCACAGAGCCTGGCACCCAGGAGGAGCCTGCGGTGGGGTGGAGGGCAGGTGAGTGAGTGGGGGAGGGGACGATGGCAAGACACCTATGTGAGGGTGGACTCTGCCTCCCCAGGTTTTGCTGTGGCTCCTTCATGCTGCCGCCCTGAGCCGGGGGCGGCGGCTGAGCCTTTGTCCTGCTGGGTCTCCCCCGAGGCTGTTGGGCCTGATGATGAAGCCAGGCTGGAGGGTGCCCGTCTGCCTGGCACACGGGCAGTGAGGGGCCTTGGTCTCCCCTCCCCCCCCCGGAAAGTTCCAGGAGATGGGAGGGAAGATCACAGGGAACCTGGCTCCTGGCCCCTGCCCTGACAGGTGGGATGTGTCTTCCTTCACAGGGGACACAGGTGGCGCCTGGAAGCCCAGCCAGTTCTGGGGTCGCCCTAAGCAAAGCACAGAGCAGGAACAGGAGTCTGGGAGCCCTGCCCCCCACCCCACCCCCAGCAGCGGGCTCTGAGTCGCCACCCCTCCTCTGAGCTGTGGGAGGAGCAGAGCTGCACCATGGGGGGGGGGGCACTGACGTGTGTCCCAGGTCCCAGGGCCGAGCAGGGAGAGAGGCGTTCCTTATGGGCCACCTCAGTGTGGGCATTTACTGAGCACCTGCTGCATGCCAGCCACGCCCACACAAGGCCTCCTCACTCCTCATGACAGCTCAGAGCTAGGCAGTGCGTCTGCAGGTGGGAAACAGGCTCACGGAGGTTGTGTGTCTAGGCAAAGACCACCCAGCGCGCACGTGAGTGCCCGAGTTAGGATTCAAAACAAGGTGTGCCTGCCTTCTAGAAGACTCTACCACCATCTTGTACGACCTTGATTCCTGAGTCCCGGTCCCAAGGACTGCAAGTCTTGAGACTGAAGAGCACCTCTGTGGGCGGAAGTATTGGATTTCGTCTTGAGGGGCTGATTCCTGGGTGCCCAGAGTTCAAGAGGGCTTCAGTCCCTCTTCCAGCTGTCTGATTCCCCAGGGCGAATCAGAGGCACTGAGTGTATTGTGTGAGGTTTTTTTTTTTTTTCAAGACTTATTTATTTACTTGAAAGTCAAAGTTACACAGAGAGAGGAGAGACAGAGAGAGAGGTCCTCCATGTGCTGGTTCACTCCCCAATTAGCCGCAACGGCCAGAGCAGCGCCAATCCGAAGCCAGGAGCCAGGAGCTTCTTCCAGGTCTCCCACACAGGTGCAGGGCCACAAGGACGTGGGCCATCTTCTACTGCTTCCTCAGGCCATAGCGGAGAGCTAGATTGGAAGTGGAGCAGCCAGGACTTAAACCGGCGCCCATATGGGATGCCAGCACTGCAGGCGGCAGTTTTACCCACTATGCCACAGTGCCAGTCCCTGAATGTATTGTGTTTAAAGTGACTTTTCAAGCACCCCAATAAAGGTGTCTACTTTATAGCTTGAATGTGTTACTTTAAACACAGTGCAAATGATAGAAATCAGCCCCGCAAATGCACCTCGGGAGAGGCAGTGTTTGAGGGAGAGGGGAAGCCATGAGATTAGATACTGCATTAAAAGATAGAGTGATGGATTAAGCTCTGGAGCATAAATTTGGCATGACTCACCAGACAAAGTTGGGGGGCAGTAAATCCAAGGTGACAATCTGTGTACCGTGTACCAATATTTGTCACTTTGATTACACTTTGTTCAGAAATCGTAGATAGGTCATTATTTTTTTAAAAATGCTCCATAAAGCTTAGACATGAAAGCTCCTTGGGCTGAGGATACAGACTCCAGCCCTAAATCCAAGCCACTGTATCAGACACGGAGCATTATGCAATGAGAGCTTCTGCCTGTTGTGTCCATAAAACACTCCAAACCCGGAACGGTGGGAGAGGCTCTGGGGAGATCCCAAACCCCACCCAGGAAAGTAGGCAGAGTGGTGCCACATCCCAGCCACCCACCCACCTCAGCACCACCATCAGTGACCTGGACATCGGCAGGAGTCCCTGAAATGTCTCCCCAACACCCAGGCTCGCCGGCTGTTGTCTGTCTCAGCAGTGAGCGGTCCCTGTCCTGGTCAGAGATCCTGGGACAGACTGGACTCCTCCCAGTGCCTGGGTGATGTGCCCAAGACACCATGCTCTCAGTCCTGTGTCTTCCAGCATCTTCTGCTATGGCTGGAGCGCACGTTCCAGCCCCCTTGATGTTGGCCTTGGTCTTGGGAGCTGCTTCAGCAGATAGGATGTGAACAGAGGTTTGAAATGTGCTTCTGGCGCCAGAGCAGTGAAGGTGTGTGGCGCTGACCCCAGCTGCTTGCCTGAGCTCAACACGTGGTGTGGAGCAAGACCCCGCTAAGCTGAGCCCAGCCCTGCCCGACCTGATCTACAGACCCATGCACAAGAAACATACACACTTACTGCAGCAAGCCCCTGGGATTTTTAGGTAGCATGATTGCCACAAGCGTGGATGGGAGTCCCTGTGCCCAGAAGATGGTCTCACAGGATGTAGACCAGAAATGTTCAGTGGAGGGAGGGAGGGAGGGATGGACAGATGGACGGATGGCTGGACGGACTCCACCTCCCATTCCTGCCCCCTCGGGAGGGCACGCCGAAGTGGGACTGAAGGAGGATGTTCTCACGGGACATCTGAAGAGCAGGGTGTCTTGTTTGGGGAACCAGTGGGTGGCTGGACTCCCACCCTCACCCTGCCTGGTTGCAAGGGCCAGCCTGTTGCAGACAGGCACACAGACTCCTCCTGCCCCCAGGGCTCAGCCACAGGAGGGCAGCCACGCAGGGCAGTCATACACATGGGGCACTTGCTCAAAAAGAAGAGGCAGTGGGGCTGGTGTGGCGGAGCAGGTTAGGCTGCCACCAGTGACGCCAACATCCCACAGGGGTTCAGGTTCAAGACCCGGCTGCTCCACTTCCAATCCAGCTAGCTCTTTGCTCATGGCCTGGGAAAAGCAACAGAAAATGGCCCAAGTCTTTGGGCTCCTGCACCCAGGTGGGAGGCCTGGAAGAAGTTCCTGGCTCCTGGCCTTGGCCTCGCTCAGCTCTGGCTATTGCATCCATCTGGAGAGTGAACCAGCGGATGGAAGATTCTCTCTCTCTCTCTCTCTCTCTCTCTCTCAACTTTGCCTTTCAAAGTAAATAATCTTTTTGATAAAAAATAAAATCAAGAGGATGATCTGCATGGACTGATGTAACAGACTATATTAGTGAAAGCCAGAAAGGTGTGAAAGAGCACTCACAGTTTTTTATATAAGAAAGGAAACTGAGTAGGTAGACGTACACGTGTGTATCCACTCATCTTTGCAAATAGAAGCTAGAAGGACAGCCTCAAAATTCATGAAATTGCAGAGTGGGGGAGGATGGGGTAATTCTGAATCTAGCATTTTTTTCCTAGAATTTTCATTTTGGTATTAAAAATGGACTCAACAGGGCAGGCATTTGGCATAGCTGTTAAGATGACACTGGTGACTCCTGCATCCTTCCTCAAAGTGCCTGGGTTGTACACCTGCTTCCACTCTTGATTTTGGCTGCTTTGGGAGGCAGCTGGTGATGGCTTAGGTACAGGGACCCCTTTCACCCACATCGGTGACCTGGGTGGAGTTCCTGGCTCCTGGCTCCTAAGCCTGGCCCAGCCCTTGGCTGTTGCAGCCATCTGGGGAGTGAACCCACAGATGGAAGATCTCGGTCTCTGTCTCTCCCTTTCTCTGTCACTCTGCCTTTCAAATAAATAATTTTTAAAAATCTCCCTCAAAAACATTTTTAGCTAGCAAACCTGGTCCATAATAGACCCCAACACAACTTACTTGAGTGAATTCTGAATGAATGACTCAGAAGCCTGCTTCTTCCGTGTAAGCTCTGTTCAGGTCAACTCCGTGCCCCACAGCCGGCCCCTTGTCGCCTCCGGGCCCTCCCGATGGCTTCTGGAGTCCTGCCTGCCTTCCTGCTGGCCCCTCCTCCTCGCCCACTTCCTCACCCGTTACCGGGAGAGCACATCCCTAATACAACACCTGCTGTTGTATTCATTTGCATCGGTCCCTCTGTGGTCCCTCCAGGGACGGCTTCTGGTCCCTGAGTCCTCACCTCTTCCCGCTCTGCGTGCCTGAGTCCAGATTTCCCCAGACAAATGCGCCGCCTGCAGCTAGCAGGGTCGCTGTGGAGCTTACCTGCTAATGCCACAAGGCAGTAATACACCTCCCAAGACGGTGCAAGTGCAGGACCCCACGCTCACCACGACCCTCCCGCTCCTCCCTGCAGGGGGACACCTGGCCACGGCTGCTGCCCTGGCTGGCTCTCCTGGCTCAGGGTCCCCTGGCACAGGTGTGGGACAGAGTCGTCCAAGCTTGGAGAAAACAGAAAGCACGCATGATAAAAAGGTCCTTTGGGGAGGAGAGCGCCCAATGCCACAAGGACCAGGATGATGTCTGTTTCAAAATGCCAGCGGCCCCGACCTGCGGCGTGGATGTGACCATCAAAGACTCCATGCTCCAGGGCCTCGTCACCGCGTGTACCGCCGGCTGTTCGTGGGATGCCGTGCAGCAGGTGCGTGTGCCGAGTTGGCAAATACCAGGGTCTTCAGGGGTTAGCAGAACGCTGGTGCCCGGCCGTGTTCTAGCCCAGCACGCCGCCTCACGATACTTTTGCAGAGATTTGGGACAGGGTCTGTCGGAGACAAGCCTGGAAGGTGGGTGCTGTGCACACCCGATTCACCCATGGGTGCGAGCCTCAGCCCCCCCTCCCTGCCTCCTCTAAGCGCTGATTTCCAAGGCGTTGGTGCAGAGGAGGGCGCCCTGTGGGGCGCAGCCAGGGCCCCTGGCAGGGGCTGGGCTCCAGGCAGAGGCCGCTATTGCTGAGTGTGTGGATGCACACAGCAGCCCGGGAACAAAGGACGGACGCCTCTCCCCGTGGCCTTGGTGCCGCTTGACATTTCTGGGAGATGAATCCAGCACAAAAACCAACAATTCAAAGCCTTGTGCCCAACAGCCCATGCGAATAGAACTGGTGGGAGATGAAGACTGTGCAGAACACACACCCCCACCCCGGGGCGGGAGGGAGGGGCTGAGCATGCAGGGTGCGGGGAGCGACAGGGGCACGGAGGGCTGTTGGGCTGACTGGTCCAGGTGCTCAGGCTGTGAACTCCCCGAAAACTGCCCAAATCCCTCCCTGAGCCGGCCCTAGACAGAGGGTGCTCGCAGGGACCCCGTCCTTCTGCATCAAGGAAGCGCCACACCCCCAGGCCTGGGGGTCCTCCTGGTCTCCCCTCTTCTCCCACAGCCCTGCCCAATTCTCCACCTCCGTGTCCTCCCCAAGGGGACAGCACTGCGAGGGCGGGTCCAGGCTGCCGAGTCCTGGGTTCAAATCCCCACTCTTCCACTTGCTACTTGTGTAACAACTGTCGCCTCAGAGCCAGAAGGGGGGGGGCATACCGAGACATTTCATCAAACTCGTATTGATCACTTGGGGGAGGCTTGGCAGAGGGGCCGGGGGTGGGCAGCAGAGACTCTCTGTAGCTCCTGGCCCTCCTCAAGCCCATGGAGTATTTCAGAGATGTGGACATGTAGGGCATGAAGGTCCAACGCCCTACCAGAGGACGGCCCCTCACGCCCTGCCAAGCCCCTCCTTGGTGTTCTGCCACATAGCTGAGCTCTCCTTCCCAGCTCCCTGCTATGGTGCACCCTGGGAGCAGCAGGCGATGGCTCAAGTACTCGGGTCCCTGGCACCCACGTGGGAGACCCAGGCTGAGTTCCAGACTCCTGCTTCAGCCTAGTCCTGGCTGTTGTCGGCATTTGAAGAGTGAAGCAGCAGACGCGAGATCTCTCTCTGCCTCTCCCCTCTCTCTCCCTCGCACTCTCTCCCATCTGCCACTCAAATACATTAACAGCTTTTTAAATGGATGCAAGTGGCGGCTGCATGCCCACTCCCTTAGCTCTGTGGGTCACAAAGCCCCAAGACCTTGATGTCTGTGCCGTGTCACTTTTCACTTCTCCTTTTTCACCAAGAATTAGCTCCGAGGTAATTGCTGAAATCACGTTGATGAAAATCAATATGGAGCAAATGAAATGCAAACCTGAATTCATCCTGGACGCGTTCCTTGTCGCCTTCTGCACAGTGCGATGGCAAAGCAACTCTGCGACCTCCCAGGCTCAGAGCTTTTGTCGCAGGGCATCGCGGAAGGAGGTGCAGACCTGGGGCGCGTTTCTCAAAAAGCTTAAGGACATGGGTGAGTGGAAATTGCTTTGTAGCAGTTCTGGAAATGACATCAGCACGACCCTGAGGTCTGCACTGTTGGAGCTGGGTCCAGGGAGCTTTTCAGATTTCATCGAGTTCCCTCCTCTGTCCCCCTCCTCAAAAAAGGTCGATCAGGAGAGGATGGGGGCCCAGCAGACGGACAACCATCTCTCCTATCCCAGGACAGGCGCCTCCTTAACAGGAGCCTGGCCAGCAGTAGAAAGACTTGTTTTTCTGCACCTGTGTTGCCAAGGATACGGCATCCGGTCCTCGGGATCTGAATGAAAGAGTCTGGCTTTCCCGGTCTTTTATTATTTTTTTGTACATTTCATAATTTAGAATGTGTTCGGTTTCCATTTGCAACCCAGCCTGCTGGCCCATCTTCCCACAAGTCTGCCAAGCTCGTGCATAATGAACACGAATAAATCAAAGCTGCCCCAGCCCCAGCTGCCTGGCCAGGGGAGAGTCTGAGGGTGCAGAAGATGGGAGGGTTCTCCTGGTGGGAGTCCTCAGGACTCGTCCTGAGAATCGGGGTTCATGGGGGTCACCCAAGGGGCCTTCGCCGAGGGTACGCTCCAGGTGCCTCCCCCTTAAGGAGCGAGGACCCAGCGGGCTTTCCAGACAATTCCATGGGAGGCTTTGGTGCACATCTTGCTACGGCGCCTGCTCACCTGCTCACCTGTATGCCCCACTAGGGAAGGAGCAGAGGGAAACAGCTGTCTCCTGCCTAGGAGTCCAGAGTAGATTGTCCCGCCCCTGGGGAGCCCAGCATTCTGATTGGCTGGGCCTGGATCTCCACTCGTGGACCCTGGGGGTGGGTGTGGTAAACCCAAGTAGAGGGAGGGTTCCCAGGAAAATCAGATGTAGCTACTGAACGTGGGACAGGCCATCCCAGGCATGGGCAGCACCTGAACAGAGGAACCCAAGGCCCACAGAGGCTGAGACTCCATGGGATTCCAGAATCTTCCACTATTGATCCATCGTATCTCCAGGTCAGCAGAAAAAAAGCTATGATGGTGCAGTAAATCCAGACTGAGAAGTGTGCCACAGAGGAGCTGAGACAGCAGTGCAGGGTCGGCTTTGAGACACCAAGCGCGGGGGAACAGCTGAGTCTCGGGGGAGGGGGAGGGACCCCTGCCAGGATCTGGAGCCCCTGATACACAGATATCCACAGAAAAATACGACCAGAGATAGATACATTAGGGACGGAAGCCGGCCAGCCGTCTTTGACAAATGGGTCTGTGTAGATGCCTTTTACAGCCAGCCGGGCGGGCCCGGTATTTCCTAATTCGGGACAACAGGGCATTTGGGTGTTTTTTTGTTTTTTTTCAAATGGCAGAGTTCTGAAGCTAATTAGGCCATTACTCTTCAAAGATTGAATTTGCTTTGATGGGCCAATCTATAATCATATTTCCAAGCAGCTTCTATTTAATTACTGCACACAATGAATGAGGTTCGGGGAGCAATTTGCATCTGACAAACTCCCGCTGAGGTCTCAATGTTCGCGTGGCCCCGCCCCCAAGCCCTGGCCGTACGCTCCCGCCCGCCCGGGAGAACCTCACTGGGAGGTGACAGGTGAC
This sequence comes from Sylvilagus bachmani, assembly GCA_015711505.1. Classification (NCBI taxonomy): domain Eukaryota; kingdom Metazoa; phylum Chordata; class Mammalia; order Lagomorpha; family Leporidae; genus Sylvilagus; species Sylvilagus bachmani. Next base: position 4,444,328 of record CM027397.1, read on the forward strand.
CGGCATTAGGAGATGAGGCCCCCGCAGGGGCTGAGGCGCGAGGGAAGAGTGCAGGCAGTCAGTGCTCTTATAAAAGGCCTGTGCAGGGCCTGTTTGGTCTTTCCACCAAGTGAGGACCCGGCCAGGCGGCAGCGCCCGTGAGTGACTGCGCCCCCACAGACCCAGCCCCTACCAGGCCCCACTCCCGGGCTCGCAGCCTCCAGAACCGTAATGAGCCGTCCGTGTTCTGTCGTTGTAGCAGCAGTGCATGGCACAGGGGGGCGTGCGCTCGGCCGCTCCTGGGGGCGGGTGGGCGAGGAGGGGGTGGGGAGGCTAAGCTCAGGCGGCCATCGTCCTCCCAGCACGAGTGTTGCTGGAATCCTGCGAGAAACCACAGCGAGGAGGACCAGGGTGGGAGAGGGGAGGCCGTGCAGGGAGGGCGGGGGCTGCCTCTCCTGTCGCCCCCCCCCCCCCATGGCACCAACAGGGACGCATGCTCAGTGGGGAGCAGGCTCGCTGCCGCTGTTGAGCTAATGCAGGTGGAAAGTTGGCTGGGGGTGTAGCAAGGGCGGAGGCTGAGAGATCCTGAGGGCAGCAAACTCGGTGCAGCCAGTGGATGCTGGGAGAGCAGGTAGGGCCCCCACCTATGCAGGGGTGAGCACGGGAGCTGGGGTGACCAGTTGCCCCGTCTCCTTGGGGGTACCGTCCTGGTTTTAGCGCTGAGAGTCCTGGACTGTTCTAAGAAACCTAGTCGGGGCCGGCGCCATGGCTCACTAGGCTAATCCTCCACCTGCGGTGCTGGCACACAGGGTTCTAGTCCCGGTAAGGGAGCCGGATTCTGTCCCGGTTGCCCCTCTTCCAGGCCAGCCCTCTGCTGTGGCCCGGGAGTGCAGTGGAGGAT